>SGPL01000305.1:0-40757 GCA_004802705.1 Bondarzewia mesenterica | reverse complement strand
CTATCACCTTGCCTATTTATTATATGCTTGTTTTCTTTTTTGTATGCCTTGAACTGTTTCTTGCAGTATGAACCACAAGACTTGCCTGATTGGGATAAGATGGAACGCTCATCCCTACATCACTCCAACTGTTATATATCCTTTAAAATTCAATTTCTCTTACTGTTGTCTTACAAAAATACTTTTTTGCACTCTTACTGAAAGCCTAAATGTCATATTGCTGTGACCTTACCTAAAATTTGTGCTTTTAACCATCCCTTTGTTCTGCCTATTCACAATAACAGTCTCATACAACTGCCACATTTGCCCATAGACTCCACTACACAATCTCAACTTGACAAGTCAGCAATCTGGATGCTGGAGCAAATAAAAATATTTGCTGAGCATATGCATGGTGAGTTCAAGTAAAAACTAGGTGGCCAATAATCTCTCTGGGGTTGCACGGCCAGCTTGCTTCACTCGCTTTTGACTTTTGGCCAGCTATATGAGTGTGAATGAATCACCAACTGGCTTTTGCTTGTCATAGATAATCCCAGTGAGTTTTATCATCATTGATGATTGCCACATCATTGACAGTTGCCCATAGTTATTATTTCATAGGATGCACAGCAGTATGCTGATCATGCCTAAACAGGTCTCCATAGTGAGCTTGATGTTGCCGAAAAGCAGCTAACTCGAGCCTACCTTCCTTTTCATCCCTGGCCATTTCTCCACTATGACTTGCCTGCAATAGTCATCGACATTCATGGTAAGATCTTATTTTTTTATTTGCTAAATTTGTTGACATTACAAAGGCAAGTATGTACAACCATCACTATGTTGACTGACTGAGGTTTAAGCCATCCCAAGGTTGTGATGTGGCAGGCAGTGGCAAAGTTGAGGCCAATGTGCAAGCCAAAAGAGGGTGGCAACTGGTGTTAGGAAGCAGAGCTGTATCATAACCTAGAGGACTGTATAGGAATGCCTCCTAGGTCAGTGGAAATATCCCTAGGATAGTTTGAACAGGCACACCATGTGAGTAAACCAATTCATCTCTCAATGGAAGATTTAAACTATACTCTGACTACATTCACATTGCCAATGATGCTAATGCTGATGCCGATGCTGATGCTAATGCTGATGCTGATTTCAATGCCACTGTTTCTCTGCCTTTGCCACAGATTACTGAATATCCCCTCAAATGCTCAATCAGTTTTTGAGACTGATACGTTAACCTGAGATGTCATCAATGGCTGCAGGACTTTGCTGAGTCTTTGGCCATTCTCAATGGCATCATAAGGATCATCCATCCTAAACAATACTTTGTCAGAATGGAATGCATTGAGAAACTCAATGACATCACTGACCTCACTGAGCTCATTGACTATTGGCTGTCAGTCTTCAATGAGATCTCAATGATTACTCAGAGGCTGGCCCCACCACATTGAGATGGAAATAGTCAGGCCAAGTAGTATGACCTGCTAGCCACTGTTGGCCCCTATGACTGGGCTATCTTCAAGCTCTTAGGAATAGGGCTATCTTTCAAGTATAATTCAAGAAATGTTGTGGCCATCTGTGGCTAAGTGCTAATATACTCAGTTTTACAAGTTGATGGTGAGTGTATATGCTATCCTTCTTCATAAGGGATAATATGCATGAGCGGCTAGGTGTGTGGGCCAGTGGATGGATAGAATGGGGCTAGTATTTCAATGATGGTGTCAGAATGACATCATGGCCAGGCATGAAGAGTGGTGTAGAGATGGATATTGATTGATTTAATGAGATAGAGAGTTTAAAATATTCTCAATAAATAGCAATTAATGTAGATTTGTTAGGATTGCTATGTGTTGTGAGTCAACTATCCCTTGCAGGCCCAAGCCAACAAATGACTAGTGGATAAACCCACTTTCATTGCTGGCATTGGTATCATCAGCCAGAGTGGCCAGAACCTCTTAACAATCTCTGTATTCTAAATTACCTAATAATCAGCTCATCATTAGGATGACATCATTTTTATACTGATAAGGCCTTTAGATAACATGATCTCTGGAGTTATCACTAAGAGGGGCTGAATCATCTCTTAATTGATCAGATAATCACTTAGTTACTGTTGATATTTGTTAACTGTTCTGCGCACTGATGCTGCTCTTTCTATATCACCATGGGCTCTAGAAAGTAAAGATATGCCTTGCTCAATGCTCAAATGATCATTTTCAAAGAACAGAAGATAAGCAGAGGGATAAAAGTCAGGCAGGTCTGTGTTCAGGCCACTTCTTCTATAAAGTACACTGGGCCGAGCACCCCGTACATGTCGACAGAACTGTTAGACTTTGCCTTTCATTTCTCTTCACCCTTAGATCTCACCCCGATGTTGATGATAGCAAAAAATAGAGGAAAGGTGAGTTTGTTATAAGACACAGCCCTCTATGACAAGTTTGAATGCTAGTCATTTTCTTGACAGAGTTAGAATGACTATCTAAGGGATTGGCTTCCCCGCTGAGGCTAGTACCTTCACCAACTCCTCCATGCTGAATGTCCAAATAGTGACCAGCAATGCTCCTACTGTAAGGCCATGAAGGGCAGTTAGAGGTGTCTTGACTGCTTTAATCAGCTGATGTTGTGCATAGGATGTTGCTCTCGAGGGAGTACCTGCCAAAACGGGTCAGCACGAAGAGGGCATGTAAGGTTAAAAAAACGGACCGGGAGAGGTGGTAGCCGGGTCGTTTGACGTTGGGAGCGATGGTGGCGGAGGCGGGTGCGGCGGCACCGGCGATGTTGCCCGTGGAAGCGATGAGGGGCCCAAAGACGCCAGCGGCGCTGCGGGACTGTGCGGGACGAGAGTCGCCGAGGGCGCCTGGGAGGGTAAAGTTGAAGGTGCGGTTGCGAGAGGTGGAGGGGGCGCCCACGGCAGTGGAGGCGAGGGAGCCGACGCTGGGGGACGTGAAGGTGCGGCTGAGGGTGTCAAAGGAAAAGCCACGGCGGTCGCTGGCGAAAGAGGGTTTGCTGCTGTCGTCCAAGGAAGGGCGGGAGGGGGTTGGGAGTTCAGAGCCGCCGGGGGTGGACGGGGTGCGGGGGTGGTCGTAGAGGGTGAGCAGGGTGGAGAGGACGCCCGATCCGAGGGCGCGTAGGGGTGTGCTGGAGGCGGCGTTGTCGGCGTCGGCTTCAATGTCGCTCGAGGAGACGCGTCTGTGTTTCTTGTGATGCCTAAAGTGGCCGAAGAAGCCTGATTTGTGGGCTTGGACGACTTTGGTGGCTTTGGCTTGGGAGTAGAGTTCGAGGTTGCGGCCCGGAAGGCCCGCGCGCTCGTCAGGGTCGATGAAGTTCTCGCCGGGGACTTGATGTGGGGAGGGGTACACGCTGGATGACGCGCTGGTCGTGGAGGGCGAAGGGATGTGAAGCGGGGCGCTTGGGGAGGCGGAAGTGGATCGATGTCGCTCGAGAGCATGAGTCAGATTTTGAAAGGCGGTGGGCTGAGGGAGACAAAAAGGTCAGGAAGGCGGGCACAGAGGGAGAGGAGAGGGACGCACGTCGAGGCCGTGCTCGTCGAGAGCGTGGGTGGAGACGTCGCCGTCGTTCTCGGGGACGGTCGGCGGGATGGAATGGTGCTGGGTGTCGGCGGCCCATTGTACTTTACGGGGCGTTTTGGCACCTCCGGAGAGGCGAGCGGTGCCGCCTGCGGGCCGGTTGGCGTCTGCGGTGTCTGAAGGTTTGGTCGTGGAGAGCGGGTCGTCGTTGGGAGGGGGCATGGTGGAGGTTACGGGAGAGAGGGGAGTGGAGGGAGAACTTATTTTCTGATAGGGATGCGCCATGGACAGGAGGGTCCAAGAGAGGGTGAAGATGAGTGTGCGAACAATGAGAGGGCAAAAGGAGGGGAGGGCTTACGAGGGCGGTGGGGCGGGCCGTTATATAAACAAGGGTCGGTTCTGGGTCGGGAGAATGGATCGGCGGGGACTGCGCGTCGGGGCTTTGAAGCGTTGGAATGGATTCGGGGGGTGCCTTTGGCGGTGGTGGTGGTGGAGATGGTGGAGATGGTGGTGGTATAAAAGAGAAGGGAGAGAATAAAAGAGAAGAGAAGAAGAGGAGCGGTGGAGAGGGCGTGGCACGGACCGTGGATGAAAGGCTCTCAGCGAAGAGACCAGTCCGGTTCGTCGATTGACGTCAAGAATAGCTCCTGCTCGCCGCCAGGATTGCCAATGGCGTTGCTATCGGGCCACTCGCATCTGCCGTGACCGGCCCCGGCCTCAAACCTCTTCCACGGTGGCCTGCACGGTCGTAGCGAGTCGCCAGGCTGCCCATCGCATGCTAAAACCACCGCGCGATAACCAAAGGCGTACGTACAAGCGGGACGGCGACAGTTCATGTCGCGAGCCTCACAGATCTCTCCGACTCCTTTCAGCTGTCAGTGTCTGTCTGATCGTGCCAAGTCTCCAGTGACGGTGACTCGGTCACACTCCTCCAGTGCTCTCCACCAACATTCGACCTGCACGCATCCAATCTCCGCCCACCACGCGGCCGCCTCATGTCGCATCTGACACCGACACCGGCACCGACACCGCCAGTGCTCGCTCTCTAGCCCAACGCGTCCTCTGAGATCCCGACACTCGACTTACGTTCTCACACTTGCAGTATGCTCCTTCCGGCGTTCAAATGTCCGTTTCATTCATTCCAATCCCCAGCGATCTGCGTGCCCCATCACCCCAACTCGCACCGCGATCGACCGTCCACCGCCGCGTTCATCGTGCGGGGAAATCAGCATTCCTCTCTCGCCTGGACGGACTCTCCAACTGATCTGCCACCACGCGCGCTCCCTTCCATCGTCGGCAGTCAGTGCCATAACGCTCCTTGTCTCCGTCCCGCTGTCGCGACAGTCCTTCCAAAGTGGATCCTCCACATCTCAGTCTTCTACATCACGTCCCCATTCCGACGCAGGACCGAGTCTTGCCTGATCCTGTTGGTTTGATACTCTCTCACCGCGAGTCGTCTCGTCCATTCGCACAGTGGTTGGGTCTACGGTCGTGTCGGCACTTGTCCTCGGCCCGCACCCCTCTTCGCGCCTTGTAAATATACTGTCCCTCATCCGGCGGCACTGTCCTCTTCTCTTCTCTTCCTCCATCGCGGAAAGGCACTCCTACTTACCAATGCGTGGGTGGCTCTGTTTTCTCCACCCCCAGGCGTTCTACGATCCGTTGCGCGTGCGGGGGGGGCGTCTTTGAGCTTCTTTGCTCCACCGTTCAAATAGGATTGAATGTGGAGATGCACGAGTGTGTGGGGAGAGGTGCCGAGATCGCACGGGCCCCATCTCGAGTCCATTCAAGAAGGATCCCAAGACCGTCCTCAGGCTCTTCCGAGCCGTTCCTCCCGGGATGCGCCTTACCTTTTTTTTTTACTCGCAACTTCGATCTCCCTCAATCGACCCAAACCTCCTTTTTTTGGGGTGTGATACAAAAAAGACATCCGAAGAACCCTTTTGAACCTCTCTGCCTTCTCGTCTCGCTTTGTGGATACTCTCGCGAAGGTCCCAGCTGTATGTACGCGCTTCTCCCGATCGAGCCGAGCCGCGATGCAGTCGTCCTGCCTCTATCTGTCGATCCAACCCCCTCCCTCTGGTCCCGTGCGCCCCTGCGTTGACAACGTTGGTGCTCTTTCTCTAGCGCTTACGGGCTGCTGCACATTGAAACGGGCCCGTTCTTCGTTGCACGAGCGAGTATCGCGGTTCACTGGCACTTTCGGCTCGGGTGAGGGTTTTACGCTCTAATCCAGGACGACTTTCTGGACGGGGTCAGCAGCGGAGACCCGGTGCTGTTCAGTGGCTCTCAAGTGAGGTGAGTTTTCAGGAGCTGCGCCTCTCGGTTGCCGACAAAGTGGTCTCTCGAAGACCGCACAACGTTTCGTCAAACGCAGTCCGCGTCTCTATGTCAGAAGTACATATCCAGTGTCCCACTCCAACCACGGTGTCTACGAAAAGAGAGGGGATCCGGCATAATAGCTCGGTTACTCGGTTGGGTCGACATGCATGGACGTGTTCTCTGCGATCCCACTCGTCTTTCGTTGGCAGCTTATAGGGCGCCTCTTCCGAGCTCGGTTCTTCTGGATTTTTTTGGATCCGGACGAACTGCCGCCGTCCCAGATTTCCCCACATACATACGCACATACGTGTCTTTCGACTCGGTTGGCGCGACCGCGATCTGTCCTGTACTATATACGGTCAGATGGGTCGGCCCTCGCCTGGACTCTGCGCGCGCGGACAGAAGCCGTTCATCCCACGCTTTTTTTATTTTTGTCGGAGCTATTTTTGGGAGCAAGATTCGAGGGGCTAGGGGGACGGAGATGAGAAGGAAGGCGACGGTGAGGAAAAGCGGGTGGTCGACGAGGGGGGTGGATCGCGACTGGGTGGCTTCGTCGGAGCCGCCGTTCGCATCACGATCCCTCAAACGATGCACAGCGCCCGAGATCGCCCACATCTCTCCTTCCCCTCCTCTGAACACTCCCGCCGACGGCGCGACGTCGTGGCGTTCAAAGACGTCTATTTATGGAGGGCCTACGGCCAACAAAGACAAAGGCGTGGCATGTGCGTGCGTGGACGCGGGCCGCCGATCCGGGGATTTCGCGTTTGAAGTTAGAGCTTAAAGGCAGATGGCGGATATGAAACCAGGAGCCGAGCCGAGCCCACGCGACGTTAGGCTCTCGCATCGGACGGAGGAGCGCTTATGGCGACCCCTCCCCTTTGAATGGACGCGTCTTTTTTGATCTCTCAAGTGTCGATGCTGGAGGTTCCGAAGGGCGTATGTACATGCTGGGGTTCCGAAAGGCGTGCATGGGCCTTGCGGATCCGCCGGCGTGCGTCCGTGTCTTGTCTTGTCTTGCACGCGTTTTGTGTGTGGAGGCGATATGAGATATCGGCGGTGCGCTGTTGGATTCTCTCGTTGTTTGTTCAGGTCCTGATATAAAAAGAATCGAAAGGCAGTTTTGAGTCTTGAAGCTTGAAGCTTGATCCTTGGCGATGTTGTCGCTGCACCGCACATCGACCTGCACTTGGAAAATGGTGTTCCGACGACCTTTTTTTTTTGTGTCTCGTTTTCTGCGAAGACGCTTGCGCACGTAAGTATATGGCCCTTCCGGTTCTGACGATCTACATTATCATAGCAGTCATTGCGCGTCGCCGGCGGAGTATGTACCGGTCGTGATAGGCTCTCATGCGCCCGTCGTCTTCTGGACGTTTATCACTCCACCATCAACTCGATGCCAATTGCCAAATACACATACGTCCATTGCATCCATCCTCGGGCTTTGTCGTACGCGTTCAGTAGTATAGTACGTCGGATTCATCATTCATGCCAGCCTTCGATGTTCGATGTTGGCGATGGACTGAACTCTTCTTCCCGAGCCTTCGATCCAGTCACTTCGAGTGTGCGCCGGGGATCTCTCTGGATCATGGGTCTTCCAAAAAAAAAATGAAACGAAAAGCTCCGCGGTGTACTTGCCTGACCCTCGTGACGGGGGTCATGGCGTTCGTAACAAAACTTATTGATGAGCTACATACCTTCCCACATTGAAGGATGCAACCAACAAAGCAACCTCGCTTAAACCGACTCTACATCAAGCCCTGCCTTTTCTTTCACATGCTCCCCATCCCCAGCATCCTGCTCACTGCCGACAACGACGCCGATTGTATTGTCAACGCCCTCCTTGCCGATGTCCTTGATCACGACCCACGCGAAGGGAATTGAGAGCACGAACAGGCCGATATTAAGTCCGATGGAGATCCAGTCGGATGTGTTGGTGCTCTTGATGCCATACGCGACAGCTTGGCCCGCGCACTCGACGCCGCGGAGCGAGTGGGATTTACAGCTGCCAGCTGTAGTACATGCGCCAGAGCGCCGGTAGATATCGGTGAGAACGATCGGCTCGACCGGTTCAAAGGTGCGTGGATCGTCCTGTTGTTGTTGTCGAGTTCGACCGTTTTGCAAATTGGATTACTGATACTACAACAATTGACCGTGACCAAGTGCGACGGTCGACGTCTCTTCCAAAATCCAGACACGGCTCGGGCGGCAGAAACGAAACCCGCCCAGTGTGAAATCGAAGTAATTCATGTCGGTTTTTTGTCTTGGGACCTGGAGTGGGAGGAGAGGCTGTACGCGCCCTCTTTACTTACTCAGACTTACCCCCCCTTTCCATGGACCGTCCCTTGATCGGTTCCAGATTTCTCTGGGTGGCGTATGTATGTAGCTTGGCTGAGGCACAGGTCCTTCTTGAACTTGCCAGGGATACTCTTTAACCATTCGCAATGATCAATGAGTCATTGTGGACATGCAAAGTCACGCAGTAGTAGTGCAGTAGTTAGATAACAGGCGCAGAAAACCATGGCGTTCTCGATCGATATCATAAATCCGAACCTTCGAAAGCGCGCAAGTCAAGTCATTCTAAATTCTACACGACACTGAACGAGCCCACCATCTGTACCAAGTCATCATTGCGCGCGCTCGTTATAAATGTGTGTGTATTCGAAAGGGCAGGCGTGATAGGAGAATTTGGAGGAATTTGGCCGTCGAGACATCAAGCTTGGCAAACGAGAACGTTCGACGCTGCGATTCGTTCGGATTTCCCAGGCTGCTCTGCTCAGCACTCTGCCGTGTTTGAAAAAAAAAAAAACGAAAAAGGGCGCGTCCGGGCGTTCTGGGGTTTCGTCTCGGGATTCGCAGTCTGGTACCCTCGCACGCCGTGTGACTGTAACTTAGTAAAATAGACCATGTGTGTTACTGTACGAAAGTCTTGCACGACGCCGTGAGTCGTGACCGCTTCGAATTCGGGAAAAATCCCTCAACTGCCAGTGAAGCGTCCGTGAGGCGCCGTGCCGTTCTTTCTTCGAGTTCTCTAATGGCAGGCCAGTCTATATATCGTTCACGGGTTGCGAGCAAATCCGAATCGGGGTGGTTGATGGACGTGCGCACTGTTGAATTCGAAGCCGTTTGATGAACTTTTTTTTAATTTGATAGGCCTTGACTTGCGATTCGTCGAAGTTGGTTCTGTTTGCTGCCCGACTCAACGAGCTCGAGCGCTAGTCTCCGTAGCGACCTACACAGAAGACAGTCGTTCTGTGTTAAGCTCGAGCGCATGGGCGAGCGCTTACGCGTACCTGCCACCGCAGCGACCAAGTATCGTCTCAAGAGGCTCGATCGCACTTCGTCCGTCGTCGGCCACGCATTTAGTTCGGTGCTATGCGAGTGATCAAATCGAGCTTGTGATCAGCCTTATCAAATGGTGACCGTGTCGGCCGAGTTTAAGCATATGTCAGGTACGGAGAATCTGAAGTTCCAGGGGCGTGGAGACTTACACCGTGATCATACCAGCGGTTTGAGAAATCGCCTGCTGCATGGAGGCCTAGCACCTCCTAGCACGCCAGCTCAGCGCTCAGCCGTTGACTCCTCAGTCGAGTGAGCGGTGCAGAGCATGCACTCGTACCTGCAGACTAGTATCAGTTAGAACGATGGGACGGATCCAAGAGTCACACAGGAAGGTGAAGTGGACGGAAAAGAAGAACGACGAGCGACTGAATTGCAAGTCACGCTGTAATGCACGCGTACCGTAATTTGCCTCGAAGGTCTGCATATGTGTGAATGGTGCAATCAAGGGATTACCTTCCCACAAGACTGGAAGGCCAGTCTGCATGATCCTCTTCTTCTCTCCACACGATGATGGAACATGTATTCCCACCAGGAGCAGCGTTCTCCAATATTATTTAAAAGCAGTTCGAAAGCGACAACTCGGAGTTATGCTCAGGCTCGGCCCTGGCAGGAATCTTCTGGCTCAGATGGCGCTGATCTGTCTCGGAGTTCAGGCGCTCATACTTACCACAAAGAAGACGTGGTACAATTGGTAATAATGCTCCTGAGCTCTGCCAGCTGCCTTTGAGAACCTCATAATCCCACAGAAAATAAGTCATCCGCTTCGAATTCAGGAACCGTAATCTGTCTTGCACGAGGTAACCCCATCATAAGTCACTGTCTGTTTTGCGTTTTGGCATAGTTTGGCACCATCTGTCGTGTCAGTAGAACGATGGTTCGTGCCTTGTTAGAACTCGACCGTACGAAATACAACTTACGACCGGGTACCTGGTGTCGCATCTGGATCGAGGTGTGAAGCATCAGATGCTCTGCAGAGGGGGAATCCTTGAGCGGTGCCGTATCCCATTGTTACGCTCACATCCGCTCTTCTGCCCGATTTGCGTCACTACCGATGCCTTGAAGCCTCCTACCCAATATATTGTAGATAGCTTGAACATCAACCATGGATGATCGATCCAAAGCCCAGTCGGAAAGAACGACAGATTCATCAGGCGACATTGCGTCCAGTGGCACTATAATCAAACTTCGAATTCTAAACGCGCATCAAAAGTCATGCAGTCATTCAAATTCAAACAACTGACCAGCGGCAGTGTATACAATCACAACGACATCAAACCCGAGAAAAGAAAATAAGAAAGGTAAAAACTACTCAAGATAAAACGAAGATGAACCGTCCTGGATGGTCAACAAAGAGTAGGGTATATAGGGCGACGAACCTGTCGTAGCGCAGTGGAGCGCTCAGCGGACTGAAGAACAACGCAGAGGTATACATTCCATGTACATAGGATGGAACGGGATGGACAAGCACGAAACGGTGACCATGAACAGGCGTACCATATCATGCCGAGCAATGCATCTGTCAACGAGAAAGCGGAGACATCAATGACGGGTAAGCAGAAGGAAGATATAGATACTGCCTTTCAAAGCCATTAGTGACAACGATGAGGCGAACAGGACGGAATCATGTGCAGCACGTAAGGTATGAAAAGGGAACTGAGGCCCGGGAGAGCTACCAGGAAGAAAAAGACAAAGGAACTGGCAAACCGAGAAAAAGGCGAGTAACATTGGTATATATAAAATAAGATAAAAGAACACCAACACCTAGGCTACGAAGAGCGAAAGAGTTGAAAAAAAGATAGCCGGGGCAAAGCTCTGAGATGGCGTGCGGAGGAGTTTATCTCAAGCAGTCCCACCATACACGTCCTCCTCCGCAAACGTGCTGATGCCGCTGGCCATAGTCGGCGCAATACTCTTCCTATTATCATGCATGGACATCATGAACGGCGCAGAGCTGGTCGGCGTCGTGGGCGAGTAAAGGGTTCGCATCGCGCCGCCGTAACTGGCCGCAGGGGGGACTGGCATGTTGCCGCCAACGGGAGGCGACGCAACGCGACGTTCGGCATAGGCACGAAGCATGTCGTCGGGAGACATGTAATTCGCAGGCTGCATCGGCATGAAAGATGGGGTGGCGGTGCTGGTGGAGGGATGGGTGTGTTGGAGGTAGGGGGGTGGGGAGGTTCATAGCCGTACTGGACTTCGGGGACAAGAGCATATCAGGCTCGGCCGAAGAGGTATTCTCTCCAGTCTGCATCACTAAAAACCATAGATTAGATGAAATGACGATTGAGCGCAAGGCAGCGTTGACTTACTCCTAAGGGCAGGCATAACTTCATCAACGCTGGGCCTTGGAACTACATCATCACCGTTCAAACGGGACTGAATATCCTCCACACTGAGAGAGAGCGGTCCTGATGTCTGCGTAGGCGAGAGGACTCCATCAGATGCCGACGAGGATGAATCCGAATCCTGACGCTCGGGGAGAGGAGGGACGAAACCGTTGTGGAATGCGCGACTAGTGACTGTGCGACGGGATTCCATGGACGGACGGGCGTCAGCCGCGAAGGAGACGCGGGACACACGAGTGCCCGAAGCGGCCGTGCTAATGCGAGGGCGAAGTTGAGACATTGGTGGGGCCGCGCCATCACGAAGGGCGCGCGACCCGATACCAGCCTGACCCCCATCGATCTCAACGGTACTCGTGGGACGAATCGCACCGAAGGAGAAGGATGAAGCGCGATTCCCGGCACCAGGTATGGCCATACTATTGCGGATGGCAGCGGAGGCTCCGGCAGCAGAGATCGACTTCCAGTCGGTAGAAATGGTAGACATGCGCTTGTCGACAGCCTCGGACCAGCGCTTGCGCTTCTCCTTGCCCCGCGCGCGGGAGAGCTTAAAGTAGGCGGCGGCAATAAGGGCAATGATGACGAGAAGAGGGATGATGACGGCGGCGGCAACTTTCCCCTTGGAGAGTCCATGCGACGTCGAAGGCATATTGCTTACCACAGTCACACCGCTATCAGCCTTGCTAACATCCGCAACGGCTGGGGTTTGGCCTGAGCTTGGAGCCGTGTACGTAGCTGTGAAGACGGGTCCTGCGGGAAGGGTAGCGAGGAAAGGTGCCATGCCCCTCTGCACGATGGTGAGCTGGAGGTGAACGGAGCTGCTCGAATTCCACCATCTTGGTTCCAGGTTGGTTTGATAAGAGCCAGTTGGGAAATAGACATTCTCCCAAACGTGTATGCGAGACGTAGTGGCACCAGGAGCATAGAGATAAATGTCAACGGCATTGGTATCTAGGCAAGAGATATCCCAAGAGATATTGAGCGGGGTAGTGTATTCGATAGATTGTCCGGAAGATGGTGATTGGTAAAAACCACCAGTGCTGCACGCTAGAATAATAATAAGTCGAATGAGAAGTCTATAAGCACTTGTGAGGTCCTAAAGACACTCACCAGCGTTTGCTCTTTTCACTTTGTGATGATGGAAAGGAGAACCCGCTTTTCCGATGCGAAACCCAGATATGACGGCAGACATTGTGAATATGATTGAGCTTTCTTGTACAAAGATGAAAAGGAATGTGTTCACGAGAAACGCGAAGGAAATGAAGAAAGAATGGAGGGGGGATTTCGAGGACACCGATAGCAAATATGGGTGCGGAGGAGAGCAAGCTGGAAGAGCAACTCTATCAAGGGGCGCCTTGGATCCCCTGTCGCTTCTTGGCTCCGACATCCCAACCATCTGTAACATAATATCTTCTCACGCTGTCTCCTTTATGATCCTGATTCCTCTTCCCTGCTCCTTGTCGATTAGTCGATTTCAGGACAATAGAAAACATAGTCTTTTCTACTGGTGTAGTACTTAGCCATGCTACTTGAAAAGTGTACAATGTATACTGGAAATTATTTTTAGGAGAAGTCAGTTAGGCAAAAGGGCACAGTATTATTTTAGGCCTACTACAACATTCGGTAATCACAATCACCTTCGAGATCTTGTTTGATACTTTTATGAGCATAGACTAGCTCGTAACCCGTCGGAGGGACTAGTAGATATGAATTTAAGCTGGCGCAGCCGAATGTACACAGCCTGCCTCCTTCACCCTCTTGTCGTGTCCACGGTTTATGTCTGAAAGGCGGCGCCTGAGGGCCAATGCATCCTGGTTCTAAACAAGCATGCCCTGGCAATGGTGGAAAACTCAGTCACTTGCTGTCGCATGGAAACTTGGATATCACGATGCTGGCCCTTGCTGGCCCGTGCATCAGCTGAATGTGCAGCCACGATCATTATCAAGGCTAAAAATTCTGCAAAAAAGTGCCGATGATTAAGGCATCAGCATAGTTAACCTTGTAAATGCTGCATACGCATAAATCGCTTGCATGTCCATCAAGTTGGACGTTGGGAGATGAACTGCCATTAGTGGGTTATGGTAAGTTATTGCAACCGGTCTGATAAAGATAAGATTCTATGTGTTTCAGAGATCGTAAATCAGGCGTGCTGTGAGGTGCTGTGTATGTGCAGAAACGGATTTGGAGAGGTTGCGGCTCTATAGAAGCTCTGAAACCTGAGAAACTTCTGTCTGTTCGCCCAGTGCTTGTAGTTCAATGTCAGAAACACCAGCAATTTTCTGGAGTCCTCATTGTCGTTACACCGAATTTGAACCTTCGACAAAAAAGATTGGAAAAAATGGGATGTTCTCTTATTCGACAGCACAATCATACAATCACCGTGCCCGAAACTTATCCAACAAAAAGATGTGAGTAACAAGTGAAGAGTCGCCCATGATGAAACTGGCCATCGACGATGCTCGCTCCTGGATACAGTGAAATCAGCCAAGGTACGAAGAAAACTCAGCTTGTTAAGCAGGCATACAGTTGACATTCCTCTGTATCAAGAAGGTACACGGTCAATGTTGTAACAGTCCATAAAAAAACACTTTACCATTTATGTATGCACATGCTTAGTTGTGACATGCGACCCATCCGTCTTCTTGAATTCGACAGTGACATGGTTTTTCTGGTCCCCGGGAGGTTTACTCTGATGGATACCGCTTCTGTTCCTCTCGTCAATACTGAGTCTGCACTATAACATTCAATAAAAACATTACTTGATCAGAGCACTTGTGGCGCCCCTCCCTTGCGCATTGGACGCCTCGGACGAAGTCCTGACCGTGTTTTCTATCTGTGCCTTTTTGGCCGGTTGTGTCTTGTATTCGTTAGGATTACTCCAACTGACGTTCATGGTGAAGATGGAGTGAGGAATGTAGGAGGATGTGATGAGGCTCAAGAGACGAACCTATCACCTTTATAAACGGGCAGCGTAGCTCATAGGAGAAGCCTGCGCACTGACCTACAGAGTGGGCACACTACATATGACACCACCGATTGGTGGAACTAAAGCGTCGACCGTTACTTTTGCCATTCGATGAATGAAGGTTATGCGCCGGGTGAGCTGCAGCAGCTCGACCTTGTTCCTGGTGAGAGGTCAGAACTCTATCGTTATCTATAAACGTGCATGCAACTCCGTCGACGCACCCTGACTAGGGAGGCTGATGTGTTCATGGAGCACCGTCGCCGTAGCACTACAATTAGATGAATGAAAGGCGTGTGTGAGTGATCGAAATCCTAACCATTTTCTGTAACTTCCCGGACATGGAATTCGAAAGAAAATACCTGCTCGAAGTTCAATTGGACGAGTCTAACTCCGTATTACCTTCTTGAACAGTGTCACGCGGTTTGTTACCACGCGTTATTGCCACTGGATGAATTCGATTGCGAGCTCATTCGAGGAGGCCATTCCCCGATTTTGGTCGTGTTGTTAGTTGGTCTTGGGGCTCCAACAACAGCAACGCCGCTTCCTCAAATACGTGTCTCACCGTGAGGTGCAATGTGAATTCGTCATGCATGGCGTCCCGCTTGCACGTATCATGGAATGGGACACTATAGCTTCGTTTAATGTATGAGGTCCGAGTCAGCAGGAATGCTTCAGGGCTGTGAGCAACCCGTGTAAGTGCGCCGGCCTATGTTCCACTGGCGGGTCGAACGGCCACGACTCCGATACCCTGCGCGAGGTGTGAATACAATTGACTTGTCCACTCACTCTGTACCACTCGAAGACTCGAGAGCTATTGCATAGAAGGAAATCCAGATGCCCATCATACATCCCAAAGCGGTCCACATCGTGACGAAGAAACCGAAGTTCTGCACAATCACAGCTCACATCCTCATAATTGTACGTCCACAAGCCATGGGTCATCGATCAACTCCCTAGCGGGTGCTCTTTCTTCTGGTATCAACCGCAGGCACCGACGCAAAAAGCGTTCGGCAGCTTTTAGGTCCTCGCTCCCTGGGTCAAAAAGCGCAAATTTATGAAGGAGTTTGTCTAGCGGCCATGTAGGTTCCTCATGGGCGGTGAAATGCGCAAACGATCCTGAAGCAGGTGCGAAACGAACGTCGGTGAGGTGAAGACAACAAATCAGAACGTCCTATTAGAGACCTGCTCACCGTCCGCGTTAAAGAACTTGTGCCTATGCTCACATTTAGCTAGGAAGGAACGATCGAACGTCGTCCCAAGGGCTTCCGTCATCCTAGCCAAGTGGTCTTCCTCAGCGTCCCATTTACTTTCGTTCGCTCCGAATTCAAACAACCAGAAGCCAATCAGGAGCTCGGCGACCTGGAACATGATAAAACATTATTGTTGGACAACGGATGTTCGAGGTAGGGAACACTGACAAGGCAACCGAGATTCCAGATATCCGCGGACGCATTCCAGGGGTAACCGAGAATAACCTCGGGAGCACGAAGAGCACTGGGTTGGATAAGCTCTTGGAAATGACGATCTTGCCAATGAGCTAGCACAGAACATCAGCTCCTGGGCGGTATGATCCGTATAGAAATAAAGAAACGAAGACTCACAGTGTCCCACGTCAGCAATCACGGCCTCAAGCTGGTCCGCACGGATCGAACCGGTGGTGGACAAGGGTAACCCTTGTGAGACAATTGGTACGACAGAGGGGAAGACCTCGGTGCCACAATCATATGAAACGGAAGGCTTGGTCACCAATTCGTGAGCTACAACACCGGGAACATCGAGAGGACGGAAGAGGACGTTGTCGTGCTTGATATCTATTCCAAGCACAGTTCATATAATTTAATCGAAAACAGACAGACGAGGAAAGGACGTGCCTGCGTGAACGACCCCACAGACATCGTGTAGGTATTCAAGACCACATAATAACTGTTTCGCCACTCGCTTGGTCAATGCGATGTTCAGGCGCCAATCGCCATCGTCTTCGAGTTTGCGCATATAGTCTAAGCTGCAGCCAAGAACCTCGGTAACAAGACACTGGTGATCGCCGTGCGGCCCCTTGAATTCGAAAGAGTCGTACAAGGCGAGGTTGTGTTTGAAACCACGATGTTCGGGCTGAGCGATGGCGATCTTTTGCAATATGCGCAATTCATCCGATTTGTGTTCGGCGCCGGACGCTGAGAGTGCCGTGGTCGCCTCGCATGTCAGAATCTTGAGAGCGACGAATTGATTGTCCCTGGAGTCAGAAGTGAGATAGAATTGCTCTGATAGGTCGGATCCATTGACAGAAAGAGAGCACACTTTTCATCCTTGGCGAGCCAGACGCTTGAGTACTGACCCCATCCTAGTTTTCGCACGATACAATATCGACCTTGCTCAAGCGGATGTCCAAGCCTTGCAGGAAAGTAGCCAGGGTTGTCTTGTCCTCCCTGTCGGAGATCTTCTTCGGGAAAGCCACTAACGCTTCCAGCCGAGCTGACGGAACTGCTATGGGCGGGGGAGGACTTAGACGACATGAACCGGGCAAAGGTGGGGCGTAAGACTGCGGTACTGCGGCGGAGGATACAGGCTTTGCTTAGGCGATGGGTTGGTACGATCGAAATGCGACTTGCGAAGGGCAGGGTAGACAGTTTGTGTAGACGCGACTCGTTGAGCCTGCGAGCAGCTGTGCTCGCAACCGATAGCCCTAGCTGGGTCTACCATGCCAGTGGGTAGCGTTGACTCGGGTATACCTGCAGGTTAATAACACAGTGACGGGTTCGGTATTACGGGTATGGGTACCTGGGGGCTTCGGCGCTTGACCTAATTTAAAGGTGTTGCGCCGCTGCGTGTTGGTTGCACGGCACTAGAAAAGACTAGAAAGTCTAAATAAATTACAGTAATTCGTTCGTTGAGCTCGCAGATAACACGACAGACGGAGGCAGATTTTGGGGCACCCCATGTTCGTTCAGCATCGGTCATATTTTGTGACTTATGAGGAAGTGTTTTTGAGCTTCGCATATTTTTGTTTATATCCAGGTTTTGAGCATTGTGATTGGCTGAGGACTCAATTTTCTGCAAGATATGCAATTGCAAAGCAGCCAAAATTTCTTCCACATGAGTCACAATATTTGGGCGAGTATTTGGTGGATATGTGATGCCCAAACATATGCCTGTGTTTGCCGTGTAAGGTAAAGTCGAAATAAATTGACGCGCCAAACCGAGCCTTGAGCTTGAAGCTTGATCTGAGACGGCAATCCGACTTGGCTGTGAATGAAGTAGACTGCCCGAGCCATAGCGCAATGTGTACGTCAGTTGCGAGGGATGTAGCATGAGCAGGCTACGCAAACTCATGTAGGACTAGCGACAAACTTGTGGCAGTTTAGAAAACTAAACATAGCATGGACACGTTAATATTTGCGGCACCTTCTGTACTGATAGGAGTTTCACCATACGTAAGTACCAATCTTGTGTATCGGAAACGCTGCGAGGCCGGAGGGTGAGCCGGGGAGGGCACGTGGGACATATTTTAGAGTTTTATCGAGTATTGTCTCTTGCCATCGTTGTGTTGTGAGTGCTGCTCATTATCGTCGCCGACGATGAGCGCAATCGCAGCTAAATCAGATGCCTTTTTGAACCATCTTGTCGCTGTTCTTTCTATCTATGAACTCGGTCCTTTCCCAGCACCCATCCCCTGCTACGATGGGCCCACCAACTGGCAGACGGAGAACATCATTCGTGCTCTGGGCGCCATGGCCCGTCGGATGTACACTGCTGAGGAGACACTTAGCTCCATCAAGGCCTCCGAAAGCTGGGAGTCCAACGGCCCCGACACCAAGAAGAGACGCAGCGTAGGCGATACCCCGATATCTTCATCCTATACCACTTCCTCTTCGCTTTCTCCCCAGTTTGACCAAGTCCGTACTCCCCCGCTCTCCATCCCCAACACCATTGGCGGTGCCGCCGCCGCCATAGCTCGCTCACCCGAAGCGATCCCACTCGCCTATAGTAAATCTGCTCCTTCCTTCTTTCCTCCATCCAATACCCTCTCACGTATCGACGGCGAAGGAGACATACAGATGTCCGAAGCAAACGATCCCTTCGACAGTCAAGAATCATCCTATCGCGCAACTGGCGTAGGCCGCACGCCCTCAGGAATGACCATCTCGCTTGATGGTGTCTCCACCTCGCTCGATCCCTCAAAGATGATCAACCGCCCTGTCAAGCACACCTACTCCGCCTCCGCCCCGTCCACGTCGCACGCCGACCACATGATGTGCCCCACTTGCGGCAAAACTGTCACCGACACCTTGACCTTGAGCCAAATGCCTAATCCCTCCGTTACCCCCGCCACTTCACCCCTTGTCGTGCCTCCCGGTCCCTTCACAGCTGCCGCCTACGAGAGCGGCATGAGCGCCGTCGAAGAACTCAAGTTGCTCAAAGCACAGGTCCAAGACGTTGCTCGCGTTTGCAATGCTGTCGCGCGGGGCGATCTGTCTCAGAAGATCACGGTGCCTGTGCAAGGCGTGGTTATGGTGCCGCTCAAAGACGTCATCAATACGATGGTGGACAAGCTCGGCTTGTTCGCGCGTGAAGTGACTCGCGTCAGTCAGGAAGTCGGGACGGAGGGGTGCGTTTACCTCTTGTCTCTTTCCTCTGTCATTCAATCTGAACATCGTGTCTTTCAGCAAATTGGGTGGCCAAGCACTCGTTCTCGATGTCGAAGGCACCTGGCGCGAACTTACCGGGGTCGTCAACAAGCTCGCTGCGAATCTCACCAGTCAAGTGCGCAGCATTGCCCGCGTCACCAAGGCTGTTGCTTTGGGCGACCTGTCGAAGCAAATCGATGTCGACGCCAGCGGTGAGATCTTGGACTTGAAGAACACCGTCAACGGCATGGTAGTCCGACTGCGTGCTCTAGCGGCCGAGGTCACGCGAGTAACTTTGGAGGTCGGTTCGCAAGGTATTTTGGGTGGTCAGGCACATGTGCCGGATGTCGAAGGTGTATGGTTAGAATTGACTCGAAATGTGCGTCGCTTTTCTGCTGTTGAATTGGCGAACCCCTCATGTGATCTATCACAGGTCAACCGAATGTGCTCAAGTTTGACAGATCAAGTGCGGTCAATTGCGACGGTTACAACAGCTGTTGCTTCAGGTGACCTTACTCGGAAGATTGAGATACAGGTAGAGGGTGAGATGGCGACGTTGAAGACGACGGTCAACTCCATGGTGGACCAATTGAGTGCGTTCGCATCGGAAGTTACTCGTGTCGCGTTGGAGGTTGGGACGCAGGGAATTCTCGGTGGTCAGGCCACGGTTGAAGGTGTGCAGGGCACCTGGGCCGACTTGACTCGCAACGTCAACGTATGCGTTGTTTCTTTTCTTCTCACTGTCGTGCCTCACCATGTTAATCCCGTACGCAGAAAATGGCCAGTAACCTCACCGATCAGGTGCGATCAATTTCGGAAGTCACCAAGGCTGTTGCACTCGGGGATCTCAGTCGCACGGTTAATGTCGATGTGCAAGGAGAGATGCTGGACCTCAAAATGACCGTCAATCAGATGGTCGCCCAGCTGTCAACCCTCGCAAATGAAGTCACGCGTGTCTCGCTCGAGGTCGGAACTGAAGGTATATTGGGTGGACAGGCATATGTCCCTGACGTCCAGGGCATGTGGAAGGTACACACTACATATCCTTTTTCAACTGAATGCATTACGCCATTGGATGGATCAGGGAATGATATCGTTTTTTTAGGTGCTTGCGGACAACGTCAATCTGATGGCCATGAATTTGACCAATCAAGTACGCTCAATTGCGGAGGTCACGAAGGCCGTCGCGAACGGCGACTTGACGAAGAAAATCCAGGTCGATGTGCGTGGCGAGATGCTCGACTTGAAGGAGACGGTCAACGGGATGACGGAGAGCTTGAGTGTATTTGCGGACGAGGTGACGCGGGTCGCGAGGGAGGTCGGTACGGAGGGTCGCTTGGGTGGGCAGGCGAACGTCACGAATGTTGGCGGGACGTGGAAGGTGCGTGGTAAGGTCTTTCATTACCACTCAATTCCAATCACACCACGGTTTAGGATCTGACGGATAATGTCAATGTCATGGCCACGAACGTGAGTACTGACCCTTCAAAGCGTGTTGCAGGTGTCAACGTATATGTTCACAGCTCACGTTACAAGTGAGAACAATCGCTGTAGCTACGGTACGCCTTTTCAGTCGTCCCGCTCTTGTGCCAATACTCATCCTCCATTCTGACTTGCAGACCGCTGTCGCTCGAGGAGACTTGACCCAGAAGGTCACTGGCGTCTCTGTCTCTGGAGAAATGTTGGAGCTTGTCAAGACCATCAACGACATGATAGACCAACTTGCTATCTTCGCATCGGAAGTCAAGAAGGTGGCGAGGGAAGTCGGAACAGAGGGGAAGCTAGGTGTCCAAGCCGAGGTCGGGAACGTTCAAGGCGTGTGGCAGGAAATCACGTACGTTCCGCGTCAACTTCTTTCTTCTCCTCATTTTCTTCTCCCATAATAACTCAAAATTTTCGGTCGCGAACAGTATGTCCGTCAATACGATGGCTGGAAACTTGACGACGCAAGTGCGCGGTTTCGCTCAGATTTCAGCTGCAGCCATGGACGGCGATTTCACGCGCTTCATCACGGTCGAGGCGAGCGGCGAAATGGACTCACTGAAGACACAAATCAATCAAATGGTCTTCAACTTGCGGGACAGTATCCAGAAAAATACCGCCGCGAGAGAGGCTGCCGAGTTGGCCAATCGCAGCAAGTCAGAGTTCCTGGCGAACATGTCACATGAAATTCGGTGCGTGAACTGTTCTCGAGTTTGCTTTCGTACTGCTTTGCACTGATTCGGGTTGCAGAACGCCGATGAACGGTATCATTGGCATGACTGAGTTGACACTCGACAGCGATCTCAACCGTTCGCAGCGCGAGAGCTTGTTGCTTGTGCACAGTCTCGCTCGTTCTCTATTATTGATCATCGATGACATCTTGGATATCTCGAAGAGTAAGTCGTCATACCACCTCATGAACCATGTGTTTCGGTTTGATTGTTTCGGTTCGATTCTTACCTTTTTTCAGTCGAAGCGGGACGCATGACCATGGAACAGGTCTCCTTTTCTTTCCGCCAAACGGTCTTCGGCATCCTCAAGACCCTTGTTGTCCGCGCTTCTCAGAACAACCTCGACCTCACTTATGACGTCGATCCAGACATTCCTGATCAGCTCATCGGTGACTCGCTGCGCCTTCGACAGGTCATCACGAACTTGGTTGGGAATGCGATCAAATTCACGCCTTCAAAGGTGTCGAAGAAGGGCCATGTCGCGTTGAGCTGTCGGTACCTTGCTTTGGATGACTCGAGCGTAACGCTCGAGTTCTGTGTCATGGACACTGGAATCGGCATTGCGAAGGATAAGTTGAATCTAATTTTTGACACGTTCGCGCAAGCCGATGGGTCAACAACTCGGGTGGATATTCTTACCCGTACTCATGCTCTTGAAGAAGCCTCTAACACATTCACCAGGAATACGGTGGAACAGGTCTTGGGTTATCGATTTCGAAACGTCTCGTCTTCCTCATGCAGGGAAACATGTGGGTAGAAAGCGAGGTCAGCAAGGGGTCCAAATTCTTCTTTACCATCACCTCGCAAATTGGGCAACTCTCGGCCGAAGCAACGCTCTCGAAGATGGCACCATTCGCGAATCGCAACATCTTGTTCGTCGATACGTTGCACGATCGCACCGGGGTCATGGATCGGATACAAGATCTCGGACTGCGCCCGTATGTTGTCCACGATGCAATGGAGGTCGCGGATAAGGCGTCATGTCCCCACATCGACACGATCGTTGTCGACTCGCTCAATGTGGTGCGTGATTCCGCAACCTTCTTCATTTGGTCTCAGTTCAGCTAGTTTGGGGTCGCGTATAGACCGAGACCGTCCGCGAATACGAGCATCTCCGATATATCCCGATTGTCCTTCTCGCTCCGGTTGGTTTTCATCTCTCTCTATTCATTACCAAATGTCAGCTAATACGTCGCCGCTGCAAAGAACCTTCCTCGTCTAAATCGTACGTTGAGTCGTGGATGTCGCCGTAGCCACTACTAATCACATGAACTACTCAGTGAAATGGTGCCTGGATAATAGTATCAGCTCGGAAGTTACGACGCCCGTCACCGCGCAAGATCTGGCATCAGCGTTGATTTCAGCACTAGAGTCGAGCACTGTTAGCCCTGCGGCTGCGACAAATGACATCACATTTGATATCCTGCTAGCGGAAGACAACCTCGTAAACCAGAAGCTAGCCGTCAAGATCCTGGAGAAGTATGGACATTCTGTCGAGATTGCCGAGAATGGGTCGCTTGCCGTCGATGCATTTAAGGCGCGGGTGCAGCGAAACCGGCCATTCGATATCATTCTCGTGAGTACTTTGTTTTGGTATATGATATTGCTGGATGCTCAGTTATTTTGATCAGATGGATGTTTCTATGCCTTTCATGGGTGGTATGGAAGCCACAGAATTGATACGCGCATACGAACTCCACAACAACCTGCCAGCAACACCTATAATCGCTCTTACTGCGCATGCTAGTTCGTCGGTTTCTTGAACCCGCGTAAAGCACATCTGATCGCTTTTTATTTTCAGTGATAGGTGATCGCGAACGATGTCTTGATGCTGGCATGGTGGGTTCTTTTTCCTCTCTCAACGACACCATCTCATCAACCGGCATATATTTCTAGGACGACCACATAACGAGTATGACTTCCTTTTTCCTCATTGGGATTTTTTTTTGCGACTTTGACCTCGGTATTGACTACTTTCTTTGTACTCACAGAACCATTACGACGGGGTGACTTGCTTAACTCCATCACGAAGCTGGCTGGCGATCGAGTGAAGCAGAGGCGGAATCAACACGGTTTCCCGCAAGAGTTCAGATAACCTCCTCCGTGTCTTGCGACTACTTCCCTCTTTCTCCTCCGCCCTGCCAGTGAGCTTTCTCACTTGCATATAATCAACCGCGATGTTTGTATTCTGTACCTATTACTCGACTCATATCTTTTAGTACCCCGTTCGTCGCATATGCATGTCATGTATTTTCTCCAGTATCTAAGCAGCATTCATCGTATTGATATTCTCTTTTTCTCCACCCTTTGCGAATGCCTCTTTTTACATAAACAATGGTTTGATTCTCGATTTGTGCAGTAAGAGTAATAGCGAAGTCTGACATGGAATCTTCTTAACGTCTGATTCAATCTCCGCCGCCGCCTGAGACATAGCGCTTTTGGACGTCGGAAGCAAAGCTACGAATAACAGTATGGTCACAACGTTTCGAAAAGCTGCAATCCGATGGAAACGATCGATTTCAAAGCAGTTCAGTCTCCGTGCGAGATGTTTCCATCTTTCTCGAAGGTTATCGTTTACTCCCATGTTCGCATCCAGCGCCCAACAGATACAATTAAGTCCTGACGCTTCCTGACGAGTCCTGACGGCATGATAATGGCCAGCGTTCGGGCGGGTTTTCAAGTCGTTCTCTTCGAAAGTGGACTTAGTATGGCTGTTTGGAGCGGTGCAAAATCGGAGGCAGGCGCATTGCGTTGCCGGTTTCTCTAGGTTTGACCGTTCAGAATTTTAACGCGCCCACGAGACCCTACGCGTGAGATGATGGTCTTGGAGTTCAAATAATTGTGTACACTCATGGGGTCTAAGTTTATTCCCGGAGCTTATGTATATCTCTAGGACTGTTAGTTCTTTCCCGCCGGGCCCTAGTAAGGATAACGGGCGTTCAAGCGGTCGGCGCCTTCACAAACGACACGATACACTGACCACTTAGATTGAACTTTACAGGACCTTAGCAGATCTTAGGCAACGTCGTCCAGGTTCCATAAGAAGGTTTTGCTCCCCTTATAACAAGGCATAGGCATGAATATGGCGAGTACGTCTCGCTATTGTTTCCTTTCGATGTCTTTCCTTACGAGTCGCGACCTACCTCCTTCTTATAGCCCATATACTATTCTACTCTCTGCGCTCGCGTTGACATATGTCGTCTGGACTGTCATACCCTCAAGGAGGTCCGCCATGCGTACCCTTCCGCTGCCGGTGTGTCGTTTCCATCTCGAACTGGCCCAATTTAATCTTAATCCTAATCTAAATTGTAGCCTGGCGCCGAGTGGATTTGGGGCCATGAAAGGTCTGTTTATATGAATCCTCCAGGAGTTGCTTTCCGGAATTGGATCAACCTCGTCGGCACGGCGTTCCGTATCAAGGCTGCGTTCGGCGTGCGTTTGAATCTCGCTTCTACTCTATGACTGCGGCTCGGTGCTGATACTTTCGTAGGCTCCTGATATTGTGCGTGGCCGTCCCACGCTTGAGAAATTCTGAAAGCACTTACACTGCTCAGCTCATTTTAAGTGACCCTGATAGCATCTCGCACATTTTGCAGCGCAAAATTTATGACTACCGTACGTACTTGAACCGCTCTGGTCCGGCGTGCGTGGGGTAGTTGACGTTGCGCTATCAGACCACAGCAACGTAGTCAGACCTCGGGTAGCTCGATTGCTGGGGAAGGGATTAGGCTGGATAGAAGGTGAAATAGAGCATAAGAGGATGAGACGGCTTGCGAGTCCATCACTTTCGTCCGTAACCCCATTTCTTATTGAAATGCTGTCCTGATCGTTTTGAAGGGCGGAAAACATAAAAGCTATGTCCTGTGATGTCGCGGAGGCCTCATCAAGGGTATGTGTGGTTTAAACAAATGTATCATACGGTGAACTGATGTGAACCACGTTGGNAGGTGATGAACGACTTAGTTAGCCTGGTACAAAAAGAGGGCGACCGGGCTCGTGTCAACATTATNGATTGGACCGGGAAAGCAACGTGCGTACTTACCATTGGCGCAAATNACAAATACTCACAAAAAATCACTCTAGGTTGAGCGTCATTGGTCGAGTGGTATGTGCTTAAGCATATGGAGGTAGGTTCAATTGACCATGGTCTTCATGCCAGGCATTCCTCCATGACTTTGAGGGGGGTAATAGCGCCGAGGCTCAGAACATCTTGATCGCCAGGAAGAGAGGGGTATCTGNTGTNGTCCAATATGCGGGGTTTTTGGTATGCAGTCAGATTCGGATCTTCTNCATGTCATGTCTCTGACACATTATATCCAAGACGTTAATGTTATTGCGGCGATTTTCTATTCTAAATAAACTGCCCATCGCAGCGATTCAAGGTCAAGGGCTAGCCAAAAGNACCATCCAGGTTCGTCTGTTCTTTCATGATTTTCTGCCAGTAGGTTNACTTAAGGGCTGATCAAACGGAAGTCTGGAGTAGCGCACGAGATGATCAGGAGGAATCAAGATTTGNTCGGTGTGGGTCAGGAGAAGGAGCGAAAGGATCTTTTGAGTAGACTATGTGAGTGCGTCACTATNACATGTNGTATCTNTGTCTGATCATAGAAAAGTGCTCGCTACCGCCGAAGNAAGGATCTCTCTGAACGAACTCTACGAGCAGGTACTTGCGGCTGCTGNTTCCAGTGNACGCCTAGGCTAACGTTTCTCATTCCAGATCTCAACGTTCATGTTCGTCAACTTGCCAGCTTATCGTGTATGCNCCTCTCTAATTACCAACTCGCAGTGTNGCAGGATTTGAGTCNACCACTACGACNCTTGGCTTTACGATCTGGGAGCTCGCTCGNCAACCNGATGCGCAACGGCGTCTGCGAGAAGAGTTAGCGACTATATCNGGAGAACCGACCTATGACGACTTTCAGTCTCGGCTGCCCTACTTGGATGCAGTACTCAGGGAAGCGTCAGTGTTTTTCATTTTNGCCTTCTGAACAATTCCAGAGTTCTAACCAGCTCATTGCCGATAAGGTTGAGACTATACCCTGGACTCCCATACATGGAGCGCATTGCGACAAAGCGTGATGTTATACCCCTGCGTCAGGCTATCCGGTCGTCAAACGGGAGATTGATTCACGAGGTTGTTGTTGAGCCCGGACAGGTCTGTTAAAATTTACAGNGATATTTCGCAACTGATTCTGAACGTAATGGTATAATTAACAGACTGTGATCATTCCTATCATTGCCATCCACCGTTTGAGTTCAGTCTGGGCCGATGCAGANACTTTTCGTCCTGAGCGCTGGCTNGGCCAGCTTCCTCCGCAAGAGCTACTATGCTCGGGCTGGTCAAATANGNTGGCCTTCAGCGACGGTCCCAGAAATTGCATCGGATCNCGTCTTGGTANGTNGCATATCNTANCTTTGTCTTATGTCTNGTGCATTGACTCTGACNTTTCTCAAGCNATCTTCCAATACAAGGCATTTTTTCATTCTTCATTTTNCGAGACTAGCAAATGGCTTAACTGATTTGTTTGTGCGCCAGGTCATACTAAGCTCTTTGATCACTCGCTTCCAGTTCGAAGATACTGGCCTGGAAATGTCTCTCAAGATCTCCAGTAGCCTTCAGCCCTGGGTCTACGGAAAGAAGGATGAGATTCCGCAGAATGAAATTCCGGTTGTNCTTCACCTTCTCTGAATGTAAATATATCTCAAGCCTTAGCTTTTGTGTATGCACCCACCGTTTTTGCTCTCATTCTCAAACGCAGAATCAGGAGTGCTCGTACCGCGAACTTTGGTTTCTCCATGNTGTTCCTATTCCTCAGACATTGCTTGGAGAGTGTCNTCTCTATATGTAGCTCGCGCTGTTTACATTGTCCGATTCAATTTTTGGCCTACATATGAGCAGACATCTTACTTCCCTCCAATCGTGTGAGCAATNACTCCATTCAACTTAGCAGGTCGGAAAGCAGAAAAAGCAGGGCACAAATGTCAAAATTTGACGGACTTGGCTCANGAATCAAAAGTTACACTACGATAGCAAGAAATAACATGACCATTGGCATANAAAACGGGCATCGCANCAACGTGATAACCAACTAAAAATACTCTNACTGCTCCTTGGCCTGCTTAGCTGCATTAGTACCCCGTCCTCGACGGGAACCCTATCTCAATCTACACCAGATGATCGTCCTTCTTCTCCTCATTCGATTCCTTGACGGAGAATGAGTCGGTCGNGCCGATANCAGGTACGTCAACTACATGAACACGTTTGGCTCTTTGACGAGTATCCCCGCTNTCGGCATCCTGTGCGATGACACTTGTGAGTTTACAGAAGATAAACAATAGAAAGNTATGCACTGACAACGACCAAGGTGTTCCTGCTATCATGATGCACTTCGGAGAGCGTTGGGTTTGGCCATGTGTTCACGCCTCCTTTGCTGTGGTCGCCGGTCCTCTGCGTCTGTTGCGATGCATAGAATTGCATCGGAAACGAGTCTGATTGGCCGGTGCTGGTCGGCAGCGATTTCAAGCGGGGCCTCCGTGCATTGAGATTCACCATCAAGCTGTTGGTGTACCTGGAATACCAAATTAGTTCATGAGGCACGCGGTGAAATTCTGGAGTGCAAAACGTACAACTTTCCCAGAATGTAGGCGCTGAGACCGATAAAAGTCAGTCTGAGGAAGCCCAACATCGAATCGTGGAACCCTTACGGTACCATATGATAGTTCGTCTGTGTGAACTTGAGGAACAGAATCAAGTCGACACACGCGCAGATAAGTGTAACAGAGCCAGTTTGAATTGTGTTCTGGATCAATCTGCTGACGAGGGTTTCCGACTTCGCCCAATACGTCTGTGCCTTGGCGATATACAACTAGAGACAGTGAGATGCTGTGAGCGCACGAGATTAATAACTCACGATCCATGTCATGCATGCCGTGATGAGGATGTCTGTCGCAAAACTACCCGCTAACCAAACCTGTTATGAGCGCAACGAGTCTTAATCAGAAAGGTGATGAAAGAAAACTTCACAAAATTCTCACCGAGAATCCAGGATGCAAACGCAGTAAAGTCGACTGTGTAGAGCTCACGAGAAGCTGGGCTTTGGGAATCAATATTGGGAAGGATCAATCCTGATTCAAGACGCACCAGGGCCGCGCTGATGATAGCGCTCAAACTTTGCGCCAATGCAGTCTTTACGAAGAAATCAATCATCAAACTCACTCTCAATCAATACTTGTTGACGACTCACCATTACGATTAGGGTGGCGATTGCGTAGATGATCTTGTTAGTGCTGAGTGTCGATATACGCCTTTAAATAAGGCAATGAAGCGAGCCGGTACTCAGCAAGAATAATCGATTAATGACCTACCACGCATAGAAGATTTGTACAATTCCAGCAACTGCATCATGCGAAGCCATCAAAATAAATCATGAGTGAGCCTGGCGGTATAGGGCTGAAGCACCGACTTACTCAGACCACACATGAATGGGATCATTTCGGCCGACCAAGGCACAAAATCGAATTCATCTGGTTTTCCCCAGATGCGAATGATGAACCACCATCCATGATGGGTAAGAAATATTGTCTGTGTGATGTCGAGGTATAACAAGCTATAAACTACTCGCACTTAAGCAAGCATCGGTGAGCACGCAAGAATAAATAGATATACCAAGAATGCGAATCCCAATCCTGTCTTCTGCAAAACGACGGTAGTAGGTATCTGTGTGTTAAATAGATCGTATCGGCACAAGTATGACGACCAATATAAATAAAACGAGCTCACAGACTTGGACAATCAGCGTGCCCATTAACATCCAGTTCAGCACATTGCCGATGAACTGGAAAACAGAATATCAGCCGCGGTCGCATCCACCAGAAGCCCAGAGGAGTTCAAAGCGCGTACAATAGGACCAATTCTGCGTGGACGATGGATAATGAGAGAGACGATGGGCTTACTAGTCAAATGAAGGTACGTACGTAGAAGCCGGATCTATGGCAAGGATAGATGGGGGGTTGACAGGACTGGTAGCGTTGGCCACCGACATCGCACAAAGGCTCAAAGCAATGAGCAAAGGAGGCGGCAGACACGCGGCCAGATATAAGGCGGTCATAAGGCTACGTGTGTCACCTGGCGCCAGAACATCAACTTCTTGCGTTTGAGTTCATCGTCCGCATGCAGGCTCCATTCAACAAGTAAGTCGGCGCGCCGGGTGGCAGATGTGGGAACCAATCAAAGAATTTTTCCTCGACCGAGTTGGATAGCTACTCATGAGATCTGTACGTGAGCGATTTCTAAGACTACGAGGGTCGACGGTGCCACCGCACATTAGCCAGTCAATGTAACCAAAGTCGAAAGGGTATTCAACGTTCGTAACGAGGGGGCCGACAATAGAAAGTTTGGAGAATGGAGCGGCCATGTGGGTGCTAACAGCACGTTGGCTATTGTGGCACACCGCTTTCTAAAAATCAGTATCGGATAGCCTCAGGGATGAGACGCGCGGATGATCAAGACGTCGTCGAGTGGCGGCTGAACGCGCTGAACAGATGATCAATATTATTGGTTGTGAGCTGCAATAGGATAACTGATTGCGACTCCGATCTGCTGCACTTCAATACTGACAGGAAGCAATTTAAATTCCGCTTGGACAGGCATCGACTCGGATTCGGATTCTCATGATCGCAATGGCCAACCAGTGAGTAAGTCATCTGAATCCATCGGATCCGGATATCTGTTGAACATTCTATGATTACTAGCAATTGCGATTGTTAATCAAACTGATGCCCCTAGCACATGGAATTGTCCGAGGCGTTGGCGCCAATGAGAAACTTTGAGAAGTTCAGCAGCTCAAACGTTGTTGCTATCACCATCTCCGAGTCCTCAAACGGTCGGTCTGTGTGTTTCAACAGAACCTTTCAGGTACTCTATGCACATCCGACTTCGAGGCAATTAACCCGAACTTAGACCGCGTAGTACTCTGAATGCATCACAGAGTTTATGCAATCGTTTTCAAAAAGTCGTCGGCTCCCACCTCGTCGAATCCGCGGGAGAGATCAGCCCTTCCCTGGAATTTATTCTGAACATTTGCATAAACTCTCCACTTCCAGAGAGCTATGCGCGGTGTTCGATTGAGTTCGACCTTTCGGAATACAATCAGCACTTCGTGCTAATGATTTCGCATTTCCCATACGGTGAGTAAATTCTGAAGAATCCTGTAATTTAGCCGCCTTATGAATTCCCCATTCCCACTGTGGCGATGAATCAACCTACCGATACTATCGTGGCTACCGAGAGGTAAGTTCTTCATCCTGTTTCTGGCACTAGTAGTCGATAACTGTACTGTAGGTTTGAATTCCGATAGCCTGAGCAGGCGCCGGATATGTGTTCTGCGATAACGGATGCGGCTTTCCAGAACATCTGGCGGCGAACATGACCTCAGCCTCGCATCAACCTGGCACTCAAATTCATTGCCGTAAGTCTCTCAAAACTACTATTGACTCTAATGCAACGAGAGTTTTACACCTTCCATGCGACCACCAAGGAGGTGTGAATAAACTGTGTATTTTCATCCACAATGGGTATCGCGACCACCACTACCATTCTTCGTTTCAACTTCCCCCTTCCAATGCTCTCGCGTCACATATATACAGCCATATTGTTCACATGGACCGACTATAAGACCATATTTCTGCCCATTGTGAGTGCTTGCACATTTATCAGAGGTATTCCGACGGATATGGACTGTCATTTCAATTCACTAGACAACGTTCGCGTGTGCCACTGCCCCAGTGCAGTCAATCAAAACCCTACTTCAAGGATGTTGCTGGATTTTGATCCACTTGCTGATGTGCAACGTATCCAATCAAGCAAGGAGCGAACATGAGGACGCGGTCAATCGACCATGGAGACCACTGCCTTCGGGGCGCATCACTAGGTCTCAGGCAGTCAATCTACGCTGGAATACAGCGGCCGTGTGCATGATGTGGTCTGCAGCTTACGATACAGACCTCGTTCTGGTCACCTTGGGTCTCATATTCACGACCTTCTGCTACGACGAACTTGGGTTAGCCTGCCACTGGGCTGGCAAGAATTTATGCAATATCGGTGGATACGCGACCTTTGAGATCGGTGCAACCATGATCATGGGTAAGATTTCAAGTTATATCTGGATTATCCCAAGTACCATCCTCACATCAATTAGGTTCCCGCATTAAGCTAGACCTCATCTCGACGGCGGCGGTTGCACTTAGCGGCATGCTCATATTCACCACAATCCAGGTTCAGGACTTTCCCGACGTCGAGGGCGACAATTTCTCCGGACGCGTGACATTTCCCATATACGCGCCCGAATTTTCCCGCATTTTCACTCTGTTTATGATGCTACTATGGTCGGTTGCTCTTTCCTGGTACTGGGATGTAGGCACCATTACGAGCGCCCTCTTCGTTGTGCTCGGGGGCTATGTCGGCGCGCGGTATTACCTGTGGCGTACACCGGACGTCGACAAACGTTCATATGTCATTTTTAACGTCTGAAGTTACTCGTTTGTTTTACCCGATTCGAGCACTGATATCTAATGATACAGGTGTGGTTGATATTTGCGCATCTCCTGCCTATTCATGCTCGGACCGAACTGCTCACATTATGAAGACACTGACCTGCGTCAAGGTGGGTGCCCTTCGCGAATGCGATCAGCAGAATTAGGCCTGAGAAACCTGGCTTGCAGCAGAGACGAGCTCACATTTCCTGCACCTCTTTCGTCTGGGTGGGGTGAGATGAGATGAGATGAGATGACGTGTTGTAATCTCAACCCCGCAATTTCGTACTCAATTGTTCAGCCCGACGTTAAGAGAGTATCTTTCCGGTTCAATGAATTGATCAAGGCCGCCATTCCACGCGTGCAAGCGTGATGCACCCGCCCATCGTCATGGACTTCGTGACTTAGGGGTTGTCTTCGCAGTCGATGATTCTGACCGTAGATCGGCGGAGGTCCGGAGTATTTGGCCGTCTTAAAACCGCAGTAGCAGGCTCGTTATTTTTCGATTCTCGAAGCAGCCGTGAGAGTCTCATGCCGAACATGCGATGAACGATTACCTGGATTGAACTTATGACAACTCACGTCCGCAGGTGAGATACTTCAGTCAGAAGAGCTGCACGAAAAGTTCGTTCGGTATTCTAGACCAAGAAGATCGGAAGAGACCAGGACGCATGATATAGCGAACAGTGGACTCAAAGCGAGGTTCAGATGAAAATGCATGAAGGGAGGCCCCTCGGAGCTGTCTGCCGCAGGAAAAGGCTACTCCTGAACTAGGAAAAAATAGCACCCATTAGTATTCAGAAGTATTCAGAACTTCAATCAGGCAGTCTGATTGAAAGTGCACAACTCGCTCCATATCAAAGTTCAAACTCTCACCTCCGCACGTAAACGCAGTATCGACATTCAGCCGCATTGCGGCATTATTTAGGGGCAACAGATGCTAACAGATACTTCTGATAGCGTTATATCCAACCTACTCCACCATGAAAGTATAATTGTCCTGCGCGCTCGTGGATGCTGTGATGATCAAAGCTTGAGCAACATGCCATAGCCAGGCTTTCATTGATAGCTCCGGTGTGAAAGCACTCCTCATATGACAAGAGATACACTACTAGAACGATCCCAATACTTCGGATGGCGCTTGAAGATATGAAGGAAGAGGCCAACCATCAACGAATGGCAATTGCGTGGCACAGTGAAAATGGGAAGCATTGGAGAAGCATCGCGCGAGGCAGCCGGTGACTGCCCTGAGGAGCCAGAGTATACCTACTGCCATAGAAATGAGAAGTCGCCCACATGGCACTCTAACACCGCTTTGGCGATCAGCAAGGGTCTTGCGGGAACCTTAGTAGGTACATTTCCGAGAGGAGAATGGCCCTGAACGTACCAAATATGTTGATGTTATCGTCGCTGGGCGCATTTTCCTTGTTCAATATCAATCTTCAGAAACGTATCATGGGATTTCAATCAGAGATACGGAGTAAAGTTACCATGCAATAAACATTCATAAAGACACAGGCCAGACATAAATTATGCACATCTGCCTGCAAGCACGCTAGGAAAAGACAAAAATCGGATGTCAGAGGAAAGATTGAGAAAACGAGCAACGAGTGACGCTCGAGCATTGTGCTGACGGTAGAAGAAAAAGAAAAAGCCCTTCGAGCACTGGACCGTACTACTATGAATAGATCACCTGATGATAAGGAGGGGATCAGTCGTTTCGGGCCCATGCGCTTTGAATGATATGCGCGGCACGCTCGGCAATGGCATAGACGGGAGCTTGAAGGTGAGAAGCAGGAATGTAAGGCTGTGATAAAAGCACACGAATATCAACATCATCAAATACAGCTGGCAGGGAAGGGACGGTCAAGGCAATGGTACTCACGAACACAGATGCATCGACGATGCGAACACCTTCCGCGCCCTTGAGACGCAAGCAGGCATCAACCACAGCCATCTCGTCCGTCAAAGCTCCCATCTTGGCCGTAGAAGACGGGTGCCAGAACGTTGTGATGTGGTCGCGCGCATACAAAGCCAGCTCCTCGTCCGTCGTCGCATTAGCGAGCGCTCCATAAGGCTCGAGAACATAGTCCTTCCACGGTTCAGTGGAGAGGAATGATGCTGCGGTGCGCATGGAATGGACAGCAATCGCAACGTCCAGCGGATGAGTAAGATACCCTGGATCAATTAATGGGAAGTCGAATGGATCCGTCGAGTTGAGCGTGACGCTGCCGCCTGGACTCAAGATCGATAAAGAACGACGAAATCTTTATGTATGGTATAGAAAAACTTACGGGACATGGGAGAGACTACGTTGTTGACAATACTGACGAAAAAGCCATCGGCCGGCTCCGAAGAGAGGAGCGAGAAAAAGCCATTCTGAGCGAGACAGGTTAGACATACTAGATATTTGGACACTCAATAAGCCAGTCAGCTTACGAATGGATAGAGCTCCACATGCGCTGATGTTGGCCCTGCGGACGGATCTTCGAAACCCTCCAGCACAGTCGAGTTGGGAGGAACGCGCAGCCATCCTACAAGATTAGTACCTGCGTTTACGAGCGGGCCTGTTCTCGTCTCTTCCCATTGCTCCAGAAGATCGTTAGCCAAAGTCACATTTCGGGTGATGTTGTCCACGGTATTTGTCGTATTGGCCGACCATTGCATAGGAAACAGCGGATGGTCCTGCATGTTCGCTCCGACTCCAGGCGAATGCACGAGGATTGGAATACCTAAGGAAGAGAGCGCTTGGGCATCTCCGACGCCACTGAGGAGCAGAAGCTGTGGCGTATTGATGGCTCCCGCAGAAAGAACGACCTCTTTCGATGCCCGAATAGTCATGCGCGGGCCTGTGAGTTTTGGGTCAAGCTGTATTAGTAGGGGTTCGACTCGTTACGGTTGTGCATTCCTACTTGTGCGACTTTGAGCGAGCTCGACAGCGCGCAATTCGGGGACAGCGCCCTGGTGCGCCTACATTAAGCAATCGAGTGACCTGTGTCTGTATTACTACGTCAAGGTTGGGACGGTGCAGCGCAGGATGCAAATAAGCTGTCGCAGAGCTGCTGCGAGAGCCGAGACCGCTCGTGGATTGAAGCCAACCTGGACAAAGAGATGGGTTAAACCTAGGCGACTACCGACGAAGACATGCTAGGAAACATCCACACCAATGCCGATTGTATCGCCCGCATTGTTGTCGAGATTGAAAGGGAAGACGATGGGGTCTGTTTCTGTCGAGGCGAGGATGCGAGGATCGATACTCGATGGGGAGCCCGGTAGAGTGGTGAGCAACGGGCCACGATAACCGTGGGCGCTCCTGTTGAATTCTCCTGTGATATTATGATGGTCTACGGGGTCCGTAAAATTCTCTGCCTGGATAGAAAATAGAAATGAATTGAAAAGCTGAAAACAAGAGGTCGACATACCTTAAGCATGAATGGAAAGACAGCGTCCCACGACCAACCCGGATCACCAGTAACGTTGGCGAATCGATCAAAGTCGTCGCGTGAGCCGCGCGTGTATGCGAGGAAGTCTAGGGTTGTGATTGATACGGACCTGCATGTCATAAGACCAGAAAAGTGAGAACTCACTGACGGAACTAGAACCACCAAGGACACGGCCGCGTTGGTATGGGAGGATACGATGGTTTAGGGCCTTTTGAGGGACGGTAGTGTAGTTCCAGATAAGTGAGGCATTGCTCAGAACGTCGGGCGCCGTGAAAGGAATCATCATTTCGAGGACACCAGCATCGCTAAAATGAGACTGTGAACGAATTCATTTGCGCATCTTGCCATGCGGAAACTTACTTTCCGCCAGCCTCAATAACACAAACCGATATGTTAGGGTTCTCACTTAGTCTGCTGGCGATCACGTTCCCTGCAGTGCCAGCTAATGTGGGAGAGCGGAGCGATGAATAAGGAAGAGGGTAGGACGAAGATAGAATGGTCAGATAGAACGTCAAGGCGGAACGAGATGAATGGTATTGCGATCCCGCGGAGAAACAGGAAGTGGTAAGGTTAACCCTACTTACCTCCTACTACTACAAAATCGTATTCAGACCTCGGAAGTTGTGCAGGGTCTGTGAACAGCTTCGCGAGCGCTGTATGCGCGAGAAGAAGGCCAAAGAGGGCGACAGAAGAGGAATGCATTCTGACGACGAAGTCGACTGGATGATGGCAGTTGAGCCCAGGAGTCGAGCTGGGTCACTGTTCTGACCATTGCCTTATTGTGTATTTGAACGTGCTGGTGTAGGGTGGCAACCATTGTGCCCTGTGAATGTCAGACGGATGCCGTATGTTTGTACCTGGTGCGAGGTTTGGTACAGGAGCCACATTGCCAAATCGGGAAGCCGCGAACTCTCAGCGCCCAAGTCTTTGGCGTCTTTGCGTACTTAGCTTGCGTCCGAGATGGTCGCTGCGTGCGACTCGCCCCGCCCCAGGTTCTATTCCGGAAGTATATGCCCCGCCTTCATAAGGTCTCCTAACTAATCCTGAATATTCTTACCGTGTCCCGACATCTCCCTCGCCATGTCTACATCCATCGATCAAGTGTCTGGCAAGACTTTTGACTACATCGTCGTCGGTGGGTGGTTCCGCTCAATGTATTTTCCTTTAGTTCCTGATGTTCTTTAAGGCGGAGGAGTAAGTCACCTTGAAGCTTGAAGCGCTAGAAGTTTGGTATCTAAGACATGAATTCACTTCGTCTCACTTTTTCGACAGACATCAGGTCTGGTTTTGGCTGTCCGGTTGTCAGAAGACCCTACTGTCTCCGTGCTCGTTCTCGAGGCTGGCGCGGCCAACCTCGACGACCCCGCAATATGTACGTTTAACTGTTTCACCTGGTTGATGCGATGTCAATTTTTTTCCCCTCAGTGACTCCTGCCGCGTTCGGGAGCCACTTTGGGAAACCAGAATACGATTGGGCATTCAACACTGTATGTATGCATGGCGACAACCAGTCTTTCTCCGCTAATTACTCCTATCAGGTTGCTCAAGACAACTGTCGTGGCACATCATTCCATTGGACACGGTGCGCATTATTTCCGTTTTGCAGGCAGGCCCCCGCTCACTAGGAACCAGCGGCAAGGGTCTCGGCGGGAGCTCTGCCATTAACTTTTTTTTTCAGTTTCATCGCCCAGCCAAGTCCGACATCGATGGTAATTCAAGTCGTTCTGCGACGTCTTCTCTTCTAACAGGCTTCTTCCTTCAGCATTTGAAGAGCTCGGAAACCGGGGCTGGAATTGGGATTTGCTGAAAAAGTACTACATGAAATGTGAGCATTTCGTGCCACCGGGAAAAAAAAGAGGACACTATGAGTTTTGATCTAAAAGAACATGGAGCGGACGGTGCGTCGCGAGCTTCCATATGTGCACATCTTGGGCATTGAAGTCGTTCTCATCTCATAGGGCCTCTCACCGTCGCTTACCCAATCACTTTATCCAATTTTGAGAAGCCCTACCATGAGGTGTGTCCACCGCCCAACCTTCCAGGTCCCTACACTTAAGGTACACTCGTCCAGGCACTCCAGAAGCTTGGGATCAATCGTGCTAAGGAACCGGTATGTCCGCCATACATTACTCCCGCGCACAAACTGAGCGTTTGCGTTTAGTTCTCAGGAGATGTACGGCAATTCCGCACTTCAGTGTTCACGTCTCGTTTCGCTGATGCGCATATAAGACTAAAGGAACATGGTTGACTCCCGTCAGCATCGACCCGCTCGAGCGCGTCCGCTCTTATTCAGCCAATGTCAGCGTTATGCCTTCCATACAAGTTTTACTACAACTGATGAACATCGGACATAATATTGCAGAAATATTATCAGCCAAACGCGTCTCGCGTCAACCTCACCGTCCTAGCTTCAGCGCAAGTTACCAAAATCATCTTGAACAAGAACGCGGATGGTACTGTAACTTCTACAGGCGTGAGTTTTGTACACGATGGAAGGATGTACCAGACATCGGTTGCCAAGGAGGTCATTGTGTCCGCAGGGTAGGTAGTGCATAACGAAATGTTTACTGCACCACTCACCGCTTTGGACCTCTGCAGGGCGATCATGTCCCCTCAGGTGAGTGGTGTCTTAGTCCGACAGCGTCGGCGTTAATGATACATGATACATACTATATCACAGATTCTGGAGCTTTCAGGAATTGGAGACAAGGATGTGCTTCAGAAAGTCGGCATTGACGTCGTTGTTGACCTTCCTGGTGTAGGGGCTAATGTTCAGGAACATGTCTATGCTGGAGCCAGCTACGGTGAGTTTCGTTTCGGCATTCTATTGCCTAGATACGTATAAATAATGGTGTCGAGCTGCAGAGGTGCGTCAGGATACGGAAGACGAATACTTGACCTTCGACTGTTTGCGCAATCCCGCCGAACTCGCCAGACAACGAGAGCTCTAGTAAGTGATCTTTTTCGCTCGTGTCTAGTTAAATTCTTAACGAAGAAAATCCATTAGCAAAGAGGGGAAAGGCGTCTTCGGCATGTCGGTCATTTGTATGACTTTTGTTCCCCTCTCATCTATCAGTCCCGACTCGAAATCGATCCAAATGGCACTCGCCGCATCCATGCAAGCCGGCTTTGCCTCGAAGAAATACCCTCCAGCCCTTATGAAACAATATAAAGTGCAACTCGGCCATATTCATGACCAAGAGCCGAGTTGCGAGATCGTGCTATCGCCCAGGTTCACTTCGAGACCCAGTAAGTTCAGACCGAATGATCTTGTCTCATTTTTTTTTTTCATCTTCTGCATTCCAAGAACTTCCGGAGGCGAATAAAAAGTACATAACTATTGCTTGTCTGATAAACCATCCCTTCTCAAGAGGAACTGTCGTCAGTAAATGATATCTGCATTTTTGTTTGATGTTGCTCACCTGAACTTGCATAGCATGTTTCTTCCATCGATCCGCTCGCTCATCCGGTCATAGACCCACGCTACTTTGACGAGCAGTACGGTACGTCAACAAATCTCATCATCACTCGTTGAATTTCTCACCTCTTACTTACACAGACATTCTGTCCTTTGTGGAACTGATCAAATTTAGCCGCCGTCTTGTACAACAAGAACCATTAAAGAGTATTCTTACCGGTGAGTCGGTTGTAAAGTTGTCTTTGCAGGAAAATAACAATCTTTGTGATAATAGGAACAGAAGTCAACCCTGGTCCCGAAGTTCAGACAGATGAGCAAATCGCAGGTATGTAGCCGCTGTGTTGCGCTTCCCAAGATCGAACTCATAGCGCAGAAGATTACCTGAAAGCCAATTGTACCACGACGTATCGTGCGTTTTCCCTTCATGTGACTCTATGTATTCATATTGATCATGAGTACTCGAACAGATACCGTAGGGTCATGCTCCATGTTACCTCTCCAGGATCTCGGAGTTGTCGACAACAAGCTGAAGGTCGGTGTCAATCGCCGTCTCTGCCATGGAGCTCACAGACATACTGTTCATCGCACGCACTTAGGTCTATCATACTACTAATATCCGCGTCGTCGATCTCTCTATTATTCCGTTGCACGTTGGCGCCCATTTGCAAGGTACAAGCAATGCTTTATGTGCATCAAAAATCTGACAATACCTCTTTGTGCGACATTTTTAAGCCACCGCATATGCTCTTGGAGAGCTCGGTGAGTTGTGGACGATATAGGCCCTTCATTTGAACTGACAATTTTATTGTGTAGGCGCCGACATCATCAAGGGAAAGGTTTTGTCGGAGGCCTGAAGATGGAAATCGGTATGTAGCTCAGTCAAACATCTATTGCCCGTAGCCCACGTCGATGCCTTATAATTTGCTTATAGTAGTGACTGTTCCGTGTTTCGGATTGTAATTATACGTTGAATCATCAATAACAAGTCCCTATGGCCACGTCAACCTAAGCCGACCTCCCCATCATTCTCATATTCCCGTCCTTTCAACACGTCAGTAAGTCCCCTTTTCACATTTCCCGCGGTATACGTGCCACCTGGAGTTCTGTTGGTCACTGCAGAATATCTATCTAAGTCTAACCATCGAGTCACCAATGATGCACAGAGACATTCGAGGAGCTTGTAAACATGCTCCCCGAGGCGGCTGGAGACAACACTATGAATTTCAACGGCTTCAAGGAAGCAGACATGTGGGATCCTTTTGTGAGTAATTCACTGTGCGTTCTTTCTCGATGTACTCATTGCGCTGCTTCAAATCAAGTTTTACACCATTCTATATCCCTCGCTGGAATTCGTAACTATTTCTGTTTTCCAAGATCTGGGCATTATCTTTCCTTCAGTAATTGGAGGACTCATACTTAACAGATGTACGTAGCTATAAACTGCTATGAATCCGGACGGCGACGTTGCATTACCATCACTGATTTCTCGTGTGCGAAGATTTCCATGAATGTCAAGTTCCTCGCGGCCAGCTCGTCGCCTACGCCAGCGCCGTGTTGTAAACTTAGGTCTGTTCATTCTGTTTCATAGTCCTCGTCTGCGGTGCTCGTGCTCGCCTAATATGCTGGGGCCACTCAGGGACCAATGTCACCGAGTTTTTCCTTTGCGGAACGAACTCGTGCCCACTTCTTCAGCTCTTCTGGAGATATGGCTTGCTTGCTCGGCTTCAGTGTGGTCACGTTGTGCTTCTCCGTGAAGACAATATTCCATCCATCGTCCCCCTTGTTTGGACGCCGTATCCTGTCGGCACATTGATCCACTTTTGTTCCCTGATCACATTATTCAGTGCCTTTTTCCGTCTTAGACGGTCCAGCCGAACGTGCTTTTTGCCCGTCTCCAACGGTCAGCCGAGCCCGGCCGATGGGCAATGTGGTCCCATCTCTAACAGTTCAGCCGGCATCATTGTTTGCCGACTCTGACGGTTGGGCCGAGTGGGATGGGTGCAGGTATTATGGTGCTTGCTCACCGTTGCCTATCTCTAACGGTTCGGCCGAGATTTTTC
>SGPL01000304.1:0-40817 GCA_004802705.1 Bondarzewia mesenterica | reverse complement strand
AAAAAAGGAAACTGTAAATTTAGATCTTCAAAAAGCAGTGTTCCCACGGCTAATCTCCTCACCAAAATAATATTTGAGTGCTTCAGATGAGCTCTTCTCCTCTGAAGCTCATCAATGACATATAAATTGTGTGAATTGGCTAATAAATAATTGACATTTGTCATAAGTGGATGTAACCCTATGTTAGGGCTGAAGTGCCACTGGCACGACGCGCGGGAAAACGAACCTCGGTCGTCTCGTCAACCGTATTCTGAGGCGTGTGGCGGATCGAGGTCAGAGAGGATTTAATTTTCGGTTATGCTCTTGACGTACTTTTCATTTTCCTTGGATGGGAGTGTGAAAATACGAATCGTTTCTTGAGTATGCAAATCGCTAGCGTGGAACCGGAATATATTTCTAGTTGAGTAATTAGTGACGATCGAAGTACGTTGTTACAAATTGTGAAGCATACGAACAGTTACATTGTCTTGGATTGTTTCTTGAACGGCTGTGACGAATCGGAAGGTGTGTCCTTGAGCACTAGCTTACGCTTCTTAGGCGTGATGGTTTCGGGTGGTGGAATAACACGTATCTTTTCGATGTCAACCACGAAAGAATTGGCAGGTTTCGTGGAACCGTCAGGCATCTTGTTTCCAATGTTGTAATGGATCATCTGCAGGCTCAAAGCGACTGTTGCACCTGCAAGCATGGTGCGGTAAGTGCTGGGATGTATGATGTCGCCATCGACGTCATATGCTGGTAAGAAGTTGACGTGATGTGTGCCTTTTATCTTCTCCAACTCAACTCTGACTTCCTCTGTCTCTACCGCCCATTCTGCAATAGTGTAATCTGCACCCAATTATTGTGTATCTATATGTTGTTCAGTAAAAATGATGACATACGTGGGTTAATTGTATCAATGTCTTTACCGTCGTCGTTGCTATCAGAAGCGTCTTTACAGGCCTGGTATGAAAGGCGTGAGGGATAGCTATATGCCGTCGACGATGTGTCGTGTGCTCACCGAGAATAGTAAATGTCAAATTTTGAATCTCTTCACATTCCTGTTTGACAGGAAGCTTGTGCGGTCTACGGGTGCCGCCTTCAAGGGGAAGATACTTTCTGCAGCACCGTTTCGTAGTCAGAGGCGAGTGCGGGATTCAATGGCCTTTTGACGAAACAGGTGAGTTTGATTTTGGCGAATGGTTATGGATATAAAGCTTGTCCGGTGTAGTGCGCGTCCGATGTCAGCCAATAGTTGTCACACAATTGTGGAGGAGAGAGACCTTGCAAGCAAAGAGGCGGATGTTATGTAAATATCGTCGGCAATTTCCGGTTGATGATCGATGCACGACTGCGCAATTGTGGGGGGGAGAGACCTTGCAAGCAAGGTAATTATGTATAATTATGTAAGCCATCAAGAATCTCCGCGGCTGTGCGAGCTGCATACAGTAGTTTCACAACTCTCAATGGCTTGAGCTTCAACGAACGTCGACTCAGCGGACTTCGTCCCATGGACTCGTCGAGTCCCCGTACTGTCACTGAATGGGGCATCGCATCGCTGGGCGGCCATAATGGGAAGCTTCAGAACACGTGATAGAGAGGTCAGCGGATTGGGGCATGTGTCTGCTTGACGTTGTTTCGAAGTTTGTCGCGGTTATGCCAGTCTATATAAACTCTACTGTCCAATTCCATGTTGCTTTCCAGGTTCGTTTCGATTCTAACGGCTAGTTTAACGTTCCTTTTCATCATGTCCTTATGTGGGCTGCTGCTCCTCGCCCATATGGCCACGTTCAAGTTTGCATCTGCCAATTTTCCAACAGATGCCCAAGTACGCGTCGTCAATGATACCCCACAATGGTCCCAGAACGTTTCTAGTTGTCCAGGTGCGCACTTTTCCTTAATGAACCTAACGATCCGGGAGCACTCTGACTTTTCATACTCAAGGTTACAACCTGGAATCTCTCCACGAAACCTCGCATGGTCTGACGGCACAGCTCAATCTCGCTGGAGCTCCCTGCAATGCCTTCAGCGAGGACATCGCTAATTTAACAATACAGGTAACCTATGAAACACAAACCAGGTGGGCGTTGTTTGACCGCAACTAGCTGCTGCGTATGGTCTCATTTCTCCTCGTTTTTCAGACTCCACGTCAACATTTTCGATACTGCTGCTCAGCAGTTCACACTCCCTCCAACCTACTTCGACCGGCCCTCAATGTCGGACAGTGACTCTGCTTCTTTTTTGAACTCTTCGGATCTCAAATTCAATTACGACCCTTCTCCGTTCGCATTCTGGATATCCCGCCGCTCCGCCCCCAACTCGCCGCCCCTGTTTGACACGCGTCTCACATCCTTACCTATTACGCCAATCCCTCCGTTCATCGACCCGAACGATAGCAGGACAGCCTTTGATGGCTTCCAGTTGGTTTTTGAGAGACAGTATCTACAGGTCCATCCCTCCATTTATTTTGAGAGTTTCATAATAATATCGCCTCTAACATAGTATTCATCTTACAGCTTACATCTGTGCTCCCTACGGATGCGAACATATACGGTCTAGGCGAGGTGGTATCCAGCAGTGGTTTCAGACGCGACGTCAGCCAAAATGGCACCATACAGACTCTGTGGGCTCGTGACGACGCTGATCCAGTAAACGAAAATATGTACGTCATGTTGCCAGTGCCAGAATTAGAACATCCAAGAACACATGCTACGTGTAGATGTCATTGTCGGAAGTCCAATGTCTGATGCGTCCCCCATTTTTCTGAAACAGATATGGTTCTCATTCCGTGTACCTGGAACATCGGTTCAACGAAACGAGTCATACTTCGCAATCTCACGGAGTCTTCCTATCCAGGTAATTGAATTCCTGTGTGGAGATGCAACTCATGATGTGACGTCGCGAACAGCGCTGCGGGCTCAGATATTTTTCTTGCTACCCCTCCTTCCACCAACAAATCGCTTGTCCAGTATCGACTACTTGGAGGAACGTTGGACCTTTACTTCTTCTCAGGTCCTAGCCCTAAGACCGTAATCGAGCAGTATGGTGAGGTGGCCGGGCTGCCAGCATGGCAGCCTATGTGGGGCTTCGGATTCCACCTTTGCAGGTGAGCATGTCGACAGTTGAAATGCACACCAAGTCTGATATAAGTTCCCACAGATGGGGATATTCAAACATCTCAGATGTGAAGGAACAAGTAGAAAACATGAGGGCCGCGAACGTACCGCTGGAAGGTAAGCGACTATTTCTCCATCATCTCGTCAAGGGCGATATCTGACAATGGATATAAAAGTCATGTGGAACGATATTGACTTATATCACTCCTATCGCGACTTCACATCCGATCCTATCAGCTATCCAGGAGATGAGATGAGGACGTTCATCCGTGAATTGGTGTGTACGCTCCATCTCTGCGAGCGTTAAAATTTATTTCCTTTCACCCAGGCCTCCAATGGGCAACATTGTGAGCGACCATGGACTCCTGATTGAGTTGCACAAAATTTGATGAATCTGAAATCAGATATTCCCATCGTCGATGCTGCTATCAACACCCTCGCGAACTCTACCGACGTGGTGCGTCAAGCCCTCTAGAAGTACTATTGTAATTGACCCTAATCATACTCTCGTTCTCATCAGTACGATCCTTATACCCAAGGCATAGAACAGTACGTTTCGCTGCGCCATGGTCATGCGAAATTTTATCTCAGGCGAAACTCTCAGGAATGTCTTTATCAAGAACCCAGACAACTCGACATACATAGGGCAGGTTTGGCCTGGATATACAGTGCGCCTAATCATCGCGAGTTTGGAGCTCACCATTATCAGGTTGAACAGTCATCGTACAGGTCTTCCCCGATTGGTTCTCAAGTAATGCTGCACAGTGGTGGGCGGAAGCGCTCCAAAATTGGACCAATGCGGGTATTGAGTTTTCCGGCATCTGGCTAGATATGAATGAAGCAAGTTCATTCTGCGATGGTTCTTGGTAAGTTCATTCAAAGTGCGGCGTTTTTTTCAATTGTTCAAGTCTCACTTTGTTGCAGTGGATCTGGAGCAGACCTGTCCAATACATCCGTGCCCGTTTCATTGCCTGGCAACCCGGGTGATCTCGTTGTCGACTATCCGGAAGGGTAATGGATTCTGAACTCCATGTCGAGCTTTCATTCTGATAGCCTTCTTCCAGGTATAATTCGACAATCTCAGGGCCTAGTGGTAATATCACTGTGAATGGAACCCTGACGTTCAATGCTAAACAGGTTTCCTTGTCACCTTCGACGAAACGGGGCTTATTGTCCAAACGCGGATTGGGCTCTGCGAACGGGTCCAACATTGACTTGAACGACCCTCCGTATGCGATTCACAATGGTAGTCCAGGTTTCTCTCTTTCATTCAGTGAACAGCATCTCAGGACTTCGCGATGAACAGGATTTGGCCCCCTTTCAACCCGTACGCTCGCTACCAATGCTACGCATAGCGGGGGTTACGTCGAGCTGGACGTGCATAATATCTTTGGATATATGGAGGAAAGGGCCACAAATTTGGCACTGCGGCAAGTTCATCCCGGACAGCGACCGTTCATCATCAGTCGATCGACGTTCCCCAGCTCTGGAAAGTGGACGGGACATTGGGTGCGCCATGGCAGGTCTTACGCAGATATAGATTCTAAACGATCCATCGTCCTAGCTTGGAGATAACTACAGCAATTGGACGTACATGGCCTACAGCATCCAAGGCGTTCTCCAGTTCCAACTATTCCAAATCCCAATGGTCGGTGCGGATACCTGCGGCTTCCGTAAGAGGCCCGACTCTGATTAATGTTGTGGGTTCTGACACATCCTACAGAGGGAAATACCGACGAAGAACTGTGCAACCGTTGGATGCAACTTTCCGCGTTCACGCCTTTTTATAGGAACCACAATCAACGAGGGGCGCTCTCTCAAGAGCCATATCGATGGGAGAGCGTGGCGACTGCCAGTCGAACGGCTATCGCAATCAGATACTCCTTGCTTCCGTACTGGGTGAGCTTATCCATCATCCGCAAAGCCATAAACCAACGTCGGGTGCTATGGTATATAGTACACGCTGTTCGCCAATGCATCGACCCATGGAACCCCGCCCGTTCGCGCCCTCTTCTTCGAGTTCCCGGATGAGCCAGAGCTGTTCGCAGTTGATCGTCAGTTCATGGTTGGCAGCGACATTCTGGTCACGCCTGTGCTTACCCCGAATGTGTCGACCGTAGACGGTGAGCTTAGATTATACTTCAATTGCTGCAAAGTCTCATTGCGCCTAGGCATCTTCCCCGGCCGAGGACAAGTGACCTGGCGCGACTGGTACACTCATGTAATCGTCAATGCCACTGCGGGTGGTTACACCACGCTCGACGCTCCCCTTGGTCACATCAACGTGCATGTCCGCTCGGGGGCGGCTATCCTCTTGCATGCGCAGCCTGGATACACGACGAACGAGACCCGGCAGGGGCCTTACTCTCTGCTCATCTCCTTGGCAACTGATGGGTCTGCGTACGGTACGGCATACATCGACGACGGGATCACGCTGCCTGAAGAGAATGGCCACGGAATTGCGAGCAGGACGCTCAAGTTCGTAGCGCATGGAAACGGAGTGACCGTCGAGAGCACCGGTGCGTTCAAGGTGGTGCAATCATTGGCGCAAGTGACAGTACTCGGTCTGCCAAACGCCCCACGGAGTGTGTCCGCAGACGGAAAAGATGTGCAACGCAGCGCATGGCAGTATGACGCGGGTGTACAGAGGCTTATCATCAGCGAGCAGGTGATCGATTTGAACGACGGCTCGGTGATCAGATGGCAGTGATGTGTTACCAGGTTGAGACGAGAGGTCTGATTTTTCCCCTCTGGTTCGAGCTCCCAATTGGATATCTAGTGCCCGCTGATATGAATCTTCGAACTACGTATTTGGTCATTTCCCAAGTTTCTTTTGGTCAAGAGGGCACATATTCTGCCACTTTGAAAAGTCGAGTAGTACTTCAATCAATCATCATGCATCGTTAGTCTCCGTCAATTTATCATCACCATACCCATGAATGATTGTCTGCAATCAATTTGAGTAGAGCCGGGAGGCGAGATTTGAGGCTTATTGCAAGCGCGAACCTCCGGGGAACGTTGAACGCTCTCCGTTGCAATCTCCACAGAAGATAGCCGTTCCGTGTGTTGAGTCGGTAAGAATTCTTGCTTGACAGAAACCCCCATCCGAAACCGAAGACCCTGCTGAAGTAGCGGGAACAACGTGGGAACATGTCATTATTTCGTCCATCAGATTCATCAAAAAGCCACAGTAAGGTGAGCGAAAGCAGCTCAAAAGTCCAAGGACGATGCAAAGCAACTGCAGAGCGTCCAGAAATAAGAGTTAGAAATAGTTCGAATTGAGACGTCACAACTCGAATTCCGAGCAGTCCATGATGAACCCTTTCAGGAATGTTGGACCCTGTGGGACGTGAGTGTGCGAGAAGATATGCCAGGAGAAGTGGAACACTCACTGCACGAACCACCTCTGGTCAGCAGCAACGCAGTCGCCGCCGTGCGCGTTCTGAGTAGACTGGCAATTGAAGGCAATATAATCCACGAGAGCCGACTGAGGGCCGGAGTAAGGGGAATATAAATTAGAGCGCGGGACTTTTATGGAACACGGCAATCCTGCGTACCCAATCCGTGCGGCAGTATTGGAGGGGAATGCCGGCCTGGTTTACTATGAAGGTCTCACAGCTGCTATACGTCATGACGATGAGCGATGTGTTTTGCTGTTTAAAAAGGCAAGGGAGATTAAGTGAGCATAGAGGGTTCTGATGGAAGGAACATCTGATACAGAGAATGAAACTCACAGCGGGGTCCATGGTGAAGAGTGCGCCTGCAGGAGATCATGCGACCCGCGCTCGTCATTATACGCGCCCAACTGGTACAGTATGGAGACGCGCTTACCGATATTCTGGCTGTCGTATAGCAGAGCGTCCGCGATCACATGGCACTCGTTGGGATCAGGGCCTCCACCAGTTGGAGTGAAACATATGGTGTTGCCTAAGTTACAAACGGGCGCTCGTCAGATTTCTGGGGACAGGGTATCGACAGAATGAGATAGCAAGCCGTGCATATTTTTCCGCGCTCGCAAGTGATGAAGGAGACAAAGGACGGAGGGCCAGATAAACATAGCACGTACAGGTAGCTCCGCATACGTCGGTCTGGCGTTTCTCGAATGCAAAAGCGTCGCGCTCCGCGAGTTCGTCGAGGACAGGCGTGATGACGTTTGAGCACTGAACGACCTCTACGCCAACGTTCTTGTTTTCACCTATGACGGTCTGGGAAAGCGTCTTCTTGTCGTCACATTGAATGATGGCAAGAGCGGATCCAGAGAAGGAGAGGGCAAGGGCGAGGATGGAGAAGAGCTGCATGATTCCTGAATAGTGTAGAATAAGTCAACAAGTCAACTGAGGACTATATGATGGGGCTTTCGAGTGTGCCATGCGCGTGAATTTATAGGTTCGCGGACGCGCTTCCTAATGGTCCAGAAGGTGGGGCAAAGACAGCAAGACGTCACAGTCGAGTGGTCTAAGAGAAGGCGGCGAGGGCAGACCGAAAAACAAATTCAGAAGGAGGGGGGAGAGAGCGCATTTGATGGACGAATATCAGCTCAAATGTCTCTTTTGGGATGACGGAGTCGGTAGGTTGGGTCTAGTCTATGCCGAAGCGCGCACGTGTGTGTGCAAAGTCAGGGCTCGCAGACTGGCAGGGCAACGAGGCGGGATACTAGACACATGTTCCGTTGAGCCAGGCCTCAATACGGCGAACTCGTCCATAGACCTGAGACGCGGGAGCAGTGGGCGGATAAAGGAGCTGCATCACATGAGCCCAACATGAGCCGAAGAGCGCTGGGATGGAAGCCACGTTGGCGTCCAGAGACCGTGTTGTGCAGGTGTCGTACATCTTCATCGATGTGTGAGGAATCATATGCGTCAACAGCGGGATGATTGTGAGCATACACCTTGAGCTGGGGTTTCCCAGCTGCATAGATCACGCGACGCGATCATAAATGAACTGCAGGCTCAGCAGTTTGTGGCAACTCAAGTACTCACGCTATCGGGCTGGCGCTCGGTGACGAAACCTACCTGCAATTCACAGACAGCAGACTTTGCGTGAGAGGCATACAGATGAGTTAGCGGCTGACTAGAGCTGCCAACTATCCAGCTCGTTGCACAAGGCAGATGCGAGGACAGTTGATCGAGAAGGATGATAGTAGTGTGTCAACCTCAACTATACAGTGTCTGTACAGTGCGGAAGACGGGCGGAAAGCACAAGACAAGTTTGGTTTTTTCCAAGAAAGAAGGAGCTATGAACTTTTGCGAGTGAATGGGCGATGAACGTTGTGTTCGGCGTTCGTGTCCAACTCTTGCCTGACGGTGACTCCTACGAATGAAATGCTGACATGAACTTTCTTATCGGATCAATGAATAGAAGGTTGGCGCTCGTCGCCGTCGCCGTCGCCGTCGTCGGTCTCTGTCGCCCTAATACCTATCGCTTGTCAATACGGTTGTTGGTCTTGTTTTCTACGCCATCGGTCGCTTTTGTTCTGTTTTTTGATTGTGCTTTTTGCGCTATGCGTGTGGCGATGTCCGGTAGAGTTTTGACTTTGTGGCCACGAGGAGGCTCGAGGAACAATGGAATCCTCACGCATGCCTCGTTTTTTTGTCTCCCTCATCTATAAATGCCCTGCTTTTTGACAACCGGTGCAACCCTTCGGCTCTTGACGAGTCTGCTTCATTCAAGTCTCCATCCCTCGTGTGCTCCCGTCCATCTCACCCTTTTACCCCACAATTTCTATCATGCATCTTCACTCGATCGCACCAGCACTCCTCGCCCTTCTCGCTGCGCTTCCTCGCGCTGCCGCACACGGTTATCTCGCCTCAGTCACCATAGACGGTACCGTATACCAAGGCAACGTTCCCGGTGGCAAGACCGCCGCGAGCCCTATCCGCCAAGTCAGCGACATCAGCCCCGTCAAGGGCGCCGACAATCCCGATATCAACTGCGGTCTCTCCGCGCAACTTGCCAGTCAAGTCGCCTCTGCGAATCCAGGAAGCAAGATCGATTTCTTATGGAGTGATATCGGGGCCAACGTACGTGGAATGCTTCCGTTCATTTGTGCCGACGCACTGACTTTCTTCTGATATAGTGGCCTCATAACACCGGACCGGTCATGGCCTACATGGCGAAGTGCGAGGGTACATGCGATCAATACAACTCGACCAACGCGCAATGGTTCAAGATTGATGAACTCGGGAAGAAACCAGATGGTTCTACATGGTATCAGGCGGATATCAGTGTGTGCTTTCTTCCTCGCGCTCTGTCGCTTCGACTGACCTGCCTCGAGTGAACGGTCAGACTGTCTCAGTCACCCTCTCTAATGACCTCGCGGCTGGCGACTATCTCATCCGCCACGAGCTCATAGCACTTCAACTTGCCGTTTCTCTGGGAGGTGCAGAGTTCTATCCTGCTTGCACTCAAGTGCGCATCAGTGGCTCCGCCAGCGGCCAGCCGAACCAGACCGTGACATTTCCCGGAGCGTACAACGACAATGACCCTGGCATCTTTGATCCCAATGTAAGTGCCTTGGCCTCGTTCATCGCCGGTGTCGCTCACGTTGTTGTAGGTTTATGAAGCTGGATCCGTTTATGTCTTCCCCGGGCCGCCTGTCTCTAATCTGGCGGCCATTGCCGATTCAGCTTCGGGAACGGGCCAAGCACCATCCAGCCCCGCGGGATCTTCGGCTACTGGCACCTCGACAGCCAGCGGCCAGACGGCCACTTCGACTGTCGCACCTAGCTCGCCGTCGCCGTCGCCCTCCTCATCGTCCTCATCGAAACAGTGTAGACTGCAGAAACGCAGTGAAGTCATCACGAGGAAGAGGGATGTCGCAGGACGACCGAGGCATTTCAGCAGGGCTATGCGAAATTTGATCCACCATTCGTGAAAGGAGCCATGCGTTCGGAGAGGAACCGCGTTTTTTGCTCATGATATCCATATTTGGATCGCCCTGGGGGCGTCGCGTAGCCTTATTTGCATAAGTTATCGGGATGGTGAAGCTATGTACAGCACAGTAGGTGTAATTATGAAATGTACTGGTGAAGGTATTTAATTTCATGGTTGCTTTTGGGTTAGACCGGTGTGACGGAGGCTGTGACCGTAAAGGAGCGATGTCGCCCCTCAAGATCGACCGGCGCTCAGCCAATCCGACGAGCCGGGGCTTCAACTCAATCTTGGTTCACTACCGCCAATCATTACTAGTTGCCTCATCCAACCACTCCATGATAATACTTATAAAATACCCCAGTCCTCTCCAGCTCCCTCTTCCCCCTCTCTCTCATGTCTTTCTTCGCCCCCAGCTCTCACATGCAATTCCCTTCCCATTCGTCTTTTTCCCGCGCACCCTCCCAGCCCCATTCCTCCCATTCTCTTCACCCGTGGCCTCTCCAACCAGTATCCGCAGCTTCCGCTGACTCGCATTGTTTTTCTAATGCGAACAACGCCCTCGCCCACGCCGAAATTCAGCCAATATACACCACGCACTCTCGTCATCACTCCACAGCCTTCACTCACCAACCCCTCCATCAGCCCCAGCACGACCTCGTTTCATTTGATACCAACCGAACAGGGGGCCACACTCTTTCCGGATCGCTAGACCCCTCTACAGGTGTTTTCTCTCGTGCTCCTGAGCACCCGCGCATGCGCACCGCCCAAGCCTGCGAGAAATGTCGCCTTCGCAAAGCCAAGGTTCGTTGACAGCGGTTATCTACACTTCTGTCACATCTGACTCACTCGCATTCCTCCTCCAGTGTTCGGGTGAGCACCCCGTCTGTCAACGCTGTCACACGCGCGGACTCGTTTGCGAGTACGCCCCTGAACGCAAGATGCGGGGGCCCAACAAGCCTAAGCCGCCTGGCGTCCTCGCCATCGGTTCAAATTCTAGCAAACGCTCCACAACCAGCCGTTCCCCTTCGGGCAACTCTGGCTCAGGCGAAACTGCCCGCAAACGCGCATTGACGTTGCCCTCTGTCCCTTCGCGCAGGTTCAGCCCAAAGGGTTCTCCTCTGACCAAGTCGACGCCCGCTTTCACCGAATCGCACACGCGTTCTCCTACATATTCTCAGCCCCTTTATTACCAGCCGGCGCATGGTGACGAACCTGCAGAGGCTAGCACAGAACTTTTCATGGGGGCGAGTTCTGGGTTCGCAAAACGTCCCCGGCCCCCACCCCTTGACCTTTCCATGTTCAGTCTGCTCGGGACGGGCCCCATTCCTGCTCCCACGCCATCTAGACCGGCGCGAAGCCCGCAGTTTATGCTCAACGACACGCGAACGAGACTTAGTCTCGACAATGTCGACTTTAACAGCACGGAGCAGAGTTATACTTCGCCCAGAGCAGGCTATCCCAGTCAGTCGTTCCCCGACCCCATGATGCCTCTACCCGTCTCGGTTGCGGTCCCACTGCGTTCCCCTTTTGTGAACGAGATCAGAGATGAGGAATACCGTCTAGCCGATACGCAGTGAGTACTCTCTTTGTCATTTGCGTTCAGCATACGTCACACCCTCCGAGTCACTTTTGCTGATTTGAATTTGTTAGCGTGTCGCCCTTCCCTCTTTCGCCCCCAACAACTCAGCTACCATCGAGCTCGCACGACTTTTGCGATCATGCTTGGTCAGTTTCAAGCGGCACGTCGTCTCACTTATCAAACCCCTCCCCCGTCACCTCGAACCTTTCGGATTCCTTGTCCGCCACAGCACTCGGTTCACAAGACGATCATGACCTGCTCGTGCCCGGCACATACGTCCAGTCCGAATTCTCGCATGGTTCTAACAAAGGAGCGCACGGTGCACTGGAGACCGATTTTCATCTACCGGAGAGGGTATTCGAGAGTGTAGTAGTTGGACAATAAGGATCGCAGCTCAAAACGCGTGTTGGCGTCCATTCGCTTTCATTTTCTTTTCTTTTCTTCACTTTCTCTACTTGAAGTGTCTCAGCTCTCTGCTTGGTTCAGGTTCTGGGGTGTCCAATGTATCTTTACACGGTCGGAACACAAGGACATCTTCCCTGGAATTTATGTATCGCGTCTCGTCTTCTTTCACCTCGTTCTCTGGTTGTAGCATTATACACGGGCTTATCTTATTCATCACCATGACTTGCTCCGCGCAGCATGTATATTCGAACTGATTTTATCTTACAAACTAGACATATTTGCGGTATTTTGCCCGATTTTAGAATACGAAATAGATTCTCCGTTCGCATGCTATTTCAGTTGATTTTTGAACGGAGAAGATGGCGAGTGCCGGGGCGGTAGTAGTGCCGGTGAGTAAGGCAAGACGCAAATTATTATGTGTTCCCATGTCCGCCGTGCATCGCCGTCGCCGCACCGTCTGACTGTTCAGCAAGTAAATAGAAATGCTCTTACGACGAGTGGAGTCGTCGTTACAGATCTGGCTCGGCGATACGGTGTGTGGAGCGTAGTCCTGGCGCGTGCCCCCTGTGGCGTACTGTCACTGGTGGCCGCTGCTATGGAGCGGTGATTGCCGACGACGGCCAGGAACGTACTCATTCAATCGTCAATTTTTTTTTTTGCATAGGAAACATAGGAGGAAGCATCCACACCATGAAACTAGGGTAAAATCATCTGATTAAGAGGCAACTGGAGTCCGTGCTGTAGAAGATTCTCGAGGAGAGCAACGGCGAGATGCTCCATGAAAGTAAGGAAGGAATGTGAATCAAATGGAATTTGAGAGGAATGGAGAGGAGGGCGAAGGATGCGGACAAGGTAGGAGTCCGTGGGAGATAGCAGCACGTAAATATGTCACGGGGGATGGAGGAAAATCCCCGAGTCTTACTGTGCGGCCTTGATGAGGTCCGCCGCCTTCTCCGCAACCCCGTACAGCGTGCTGGACAAGTGTGCGCTCACTTGGAGCGGCAGCACCGATGCGTCGACGACGCGAACGTTGGTCGTATCGTAAACGATGAGATGCGCGTCGACCACACCGCCGAGATCACGTCGCATCATGCTCACCGTGCCAATGGGATGCGAGACCGCAGAGAACCCGTTCAAGATCCAGGTCTTCCATTGGTCGTCCGACGCGGTCGAAGGGACGGTGTCGAACCCTGGTATCGTCTCACCCGTGGAAAGTGAGCTTTTTGGGGTGGAAAAGTAGGGTCAGCGGGAGTTGCTCGGAGAAGAAAAAAAAAATCAGCGAACCTTGTTGGGGAGCTGCCCAGGATAGCGCGCGAGAGTCGGGCACCTGCAATCTGGACATCGAGATCCCAAGGAACACTGAAATAGTTCACATTAATCACCGGTTTTTCAAACGGGTTTGCGCTCTGTAATAGGTTCGAACGTGGTCAGATGACATTTTGGAAAGACGGCACGAAATAATCAGAGTATTGTAGGAAACAGGAAACTGACCGTGATTGAGACATTTCCTCTGCTAAACGGAAGTAGTTGCCACATATCAATGCCCAAATCACTGAGGTCCAGGCCTTGATCAAGACCCCTCCACATATTACCGGAGAGAATGAGGTTGCGTACTCGGGGTATCCCGTGTCATAGAACAGTTCGACAACTGGCGCTGTGGACGACGTCAGATGTTCATTCTAGTTGTATCCTCAAGCAAGTGGGTTACACTGTTCTCACCATTCTGATTGATGATGAGGTCGGCTTGAATCTGATATATCTCCTCGAGCGCGTCCGCGGAAAGCGCAGATGACGCCTGGGACAACGCCCAACCGGGCAGCGCGTTCGTGAGATTTTGTGCCACAGCATCTGCGGAACTTCCAAAGACTTGTTTGAGGTTTGGGTATGCAATGACGTCTGATGGACCACTACCACCCTTGTCGAAACCATTGCCATGTGCACCAAGCGAGTTCATGGTCTCAAAAGGCTATGTCAGTGTCCAAGACTACCAGTCCATGAAAAAGGAGGTCGTACCTGTTCCTGGAGATTTTTTCCAACAGTCTTCAGGTTGATGAGCGTGTTGATCCCCAGCTGTCCGAGGAGTTCTGAGTCTCCAATACCGGACAACTGCAACAATGCAGGCGTCTGAATTGCGCCGGCCGCGAGGATGACTTCTCTCCTCGCGTTGGCAGTGTAGCGGGTGCCATTAGACGTGCCGAACTCAACGCCGGTCGCAGTGTGCGGAGCCTCGCTACCGTCAGCGAAAAGTATTCTGGTAACCTAAAAAAAAAGGTGGACACTTTATAGCATGACAAAATATGGATTGAATGATGATAGACCCATCAAGTACCTGATTGTTAACCAAGGTCAACCAGTTCGTGCGCTGGTCCTCTACTGGGGATAAATAAGCAGTCGCCGCAGAGGAACGATGATCTTCATCATGCCAGTTGATCGACTGAAGCGTGGAATTGTCTCTCAATCACTGCAACCCGCAAGCGAACTCTGAGAAGTAAAGACATACGAGAGGTGTGAACGATACACAATTGCTGTTGCCGCCGTTCAAGTCGGGCGAGAGCTCAATCCCGATCAGATTCTGCACAGTTTGTACAAAATTCGGCTGCTCAGCACCGCCGTACATGAGGTCAGGGTAAGTGACCTGGACGGGCCCGTCAAAACCATGGTACGAGTCAATACTATCGGCACCTTTGGCACGCTGCTGATCATTAGGAGGGGAAAACGCTTCGGCCTACGAATAATGTTAGACGAAATATGACAGTGACGGTCAAATTCAGGGCAAACCTTCTTCATGTAATTCCAAAGACTGCTCCAATTCCATCCAACATCTTGTTCGGAGTCTTCAAGCAGCTTGGACCATGCGTCGTATTGCGAGCTCATGCCTCTGGTCCAGTGACCTCCATTTATGGATGAACTGCCACCAAGAGTCTTTCCACTGTACGGCCAGGATAAATTACATGATCATGTCAACACACTTCCACCCGATATTTATACATACCCTCTGATGGTTCGACCCTGATCAGTTCCCCAGGCCCAGTCGAGCTCGGTAACCGAACGCCTGTGAGTACTCGTAGATATCATACACACGGGAGTCTCCTCGATCGTCGTTCCCCGCTTCGATGAGCAGTACTGTCATCCCAGAGTTTTCCGCTAACCGCGCAGCGACCGTTGTGCCAGTCAGACCAGCACCCACGACGATGTAGTCGAAGGTCTGTCCCGCAGCAGCGGATGGAGATGATGTGACACCAGACGCACGCTTTTGCAAAGGCAAATCAGGGAAAGCAAATGCAAACGGTAGAAGAGAGAGGCCGATTGAAAGAGAAAGAGACCTCATTGCCGTGGGCGGTCGAAACGGAAAGGAGAGAGGACTCGGTCATCTTGGGCCATCATCTCTTATATCAACGAGCGCTTGATATGTTTTAGGACACGGATCATACCAAGTAGAGCAAATGCGATGAGCAACTGTTTCATTGTCAAATGAACGTGTGATGTTTCACGATTACATAAGACACGGTCTGTGGGGACCGTTACGGTGTGCAATGCATACTGCAAAGCGTCTCCACCAGACGAAGAAGCCAAGCTACCAAGGCGCGGGGATGAAACAATGAAATCACCGCCATAGGCACTGAACGCCGTACCAATTGATGCATCCTGGAGTACCAGACAGTGCAGCCCGATGGCAATGCATGAAGGGCGGCGTGTATGCCCGCAACAGGGAGACAAACCATGCTCCTTTAGATCGTCCTACGAATGAAATTTGAGCAAAAGCATGACTGCATAGGTAAGATCTGGCCGATTTCGGGAACAAAAGTACATGATAACATCAGCAATATTAGATATCCTGTCACTGAAACATACCAAATAGCGGTTCGATGAGCGACTTGTTCTTCATTGTCATCACCATGACTCACGAAGAAATCCATATAACCAAGGTTAGAAGGGCGCATTCTCAAACCGTCGTATAAGTCCTTCTCCACATAATGAGAGGCGCGGTCAGGCCAATAGACAATAAACTGCTGCCAAGAACGAATGGCAGGAACGTTAATGCCATTTGCGATGGTGAAAACGCCCAGGCGAAGAAGGATACAGTCGTCCAGATGACGTCCCATCCGATCGAGGATTGGGCAGGGTGGGAGTAAAGAGAGTTCCAGAGCAATGATACGATGCTAGAAAGAGAATGGCTGTGATGCGACAAGGCATTCAAAATGGTATGACACCGTGGAACAACCGAAACGATGGCGATTAGGCCGTAGAGGGTATGTAGTTGCATCCGTAACAAATTTGATGATAGAATAGCGTTTGGAGCAGCGAGTGGGATTATCAGCAGTGCGTGCATAATGAGGAGGTTCCAGAGAAAGTACCCGTGCTCGAGTGAAGCGGGCATGGAACAAACCGTAACTAGCGATAGCAGAATACTGATCCAGAGAGCGAAAGGGACTTTTGGCTGGCGCTTAGACGAATAGCTCTCAAATCCACGATGAGGGGACAGAGTCAAGGCCAAGTAGAACAAGTTGGCCGCAACAGAGATAGCCACGACCTGACCCAGCAACATGTAGGCCCAGATATGTTTGATTCTGCATCTCTGGCCTATGCTCGTATCTTAAATATCAATTATGATCGCAGCTATGAAAGGGTGCATACCTTCCGTCAATAGGAAAACCGTCCAAGTACCCACGGTGAATAAACACAGTTGTTCACTCCACCACCAATTTTGCGGTTCAGCGCAAACAATTTCCCATGCCTGTTCGAACAGCCCTGTGTCCGACAGCCAGCTAGCAAAACGTTCTACCAATGGTTGTGTCTTGTCCGTAGATCTTAGATGCTCGTAGTTTGCGAAACTCCACTTCAGGGTGTCACAGGTGAATCCATGTACCGTTGATATCGGTTGGTTTCGGCTTACCCCCATGAACGCGAACATATCTGTCCTCCAATTGTTAGGCTAGAAAAAGACCAGGACTTGGATTACTTACGATACCAGGTGTGGGCGAATGAACACAGCGTTAACGCCATGAAGGAGTAAACACGGCCTTTTGGTGCATTGTAGGCCTTCACGGAGGGCAAAGTAGTGCAGATGATGTACAAAAGCGAGAAAATTAGAGCAAAGTAGGAAGTAAAGACAAGGAGCCCGACAATCTGTTGCACAGTCAAAGACATGCCGCACGCAAGTTCAATGTTCGACGGCGTCTTTTGCAAGCCCAGTTGCAAGGGTCTGCAAGGGTTCCATTTTAGAAACCTACGTAATCACGTCTAGCTTCCGACAGGTCTGATTCCTGAAGGCCTCAAGTGAACCGCTCAAGCTTCATGGCAAGTTAGGAGTCAGATTTCATTCTTGACTCATCGAATTCGCAAAGTAAACCCCTGATACCATCATTCAATATCTTTCCATTGAGATTGAGCTTAGCAACAGCGCCCGCTACTAAGTTACCGCTCAATGTGCACGTGACATAGATCGTGAATGTTCTTGACGCGTCTTTTGCTCCCGAATGGCCTCCGCCCGAAACCAACTTTCTATATCATTCTCTACAGACCTATACCAAGAAAGCAATTGATGGAGATAAATGCTCACGGCTCAATTCTGTCTTTGATGGACTAAATGTACGCTTGAAGAGCTTGGAGCAACAGGTGGCGCACCTTTCTTTTCGGAGTGTCATGTTCGTTTACGCATATTGTATTGTCTTCGCGCAGATTGCGAACCTACGAAGCACTAATCGTGTTTTGGAGCACAAGTATTTTGAAGCTACACAACGTGGTCAGCAACTTGCTTTTGAACTCGGCTTTGAGGACATCAAGGAAGCAGAGTTGGTCATCTCTTCGAACCCACAGCTCTACAATCGTGCCACAGTCGAATACAACTCGTCTCGGATTGTTCTTCTGGAACGTGAACTGGATAGGCAAATAGAGCTTCGGAAATCGGATCGCAACGGCAATCAGGAATTATCATACGTCGTAGATCGCCTTCGCCAGGAGAATCAGGAGCTCAGAACGCCGCTGGAGATAGCTTCGCCAGGTGAGCGCATATGTTCATTGGGGGAGCTCAGGTGCACCAGAAGACAGTTAATACTAATACTTATGATACTTTCCTAGTACAACAATACAAGCAAAATTTATTGCCGGAAATTAACAAACAGGATGGGTATGTGTCGCACATTTTATCCGCTTCACTGAAGAAGTACAATTGCTTTTAGTCTCCATCATCAAGCCCATGCTTCAGCACAGACTAAGCCTCAAACCCTTTTCAGTACTGAATTAGAGACGTCGCAATTGAGGCTTCTAGAACTCCAGAAACGCTACGATGCTCTGCTCGAGACAAAGGGACGCATATCCGAAGAGTTCAGAGGACTCCTCATGAAGTGGAAGAGGTTCAAGTCACATATGGTCTTTCAAGAAACTTCCGAGAAGACAAAGGAGTTGTTCTCGGACCCTACGCACTCCGGTATCTCTCATGATCGGGTTGTTCCTCAAGATCTGTTGGAAGATACGGATAAGGACACCGTCAAGTTGTTGGCAGCGATTGAGTCCGACCGTGAGTGCTTTATTTGTTTCTGAGAAATCATTGAGACTGACAAATCGTAGACGATGCAAATGAACATTCACCAGAACTGAACAAACCAGAAGGCGAGCTATGACTTATATCTGCATGCAGCCATATCAACAAGTTTCTTTGCAGTCCTGTCTAGCACCAGTCTATCTCGTAGCGCATCTTCCACGACCCAGATTCGAGTCAATCAATTGCCTTCGAGTCATCGAAAGTCACCATCTACGATGCCACTGCCGCTGTCTCGCAACATCTTGAACGAGTCTCGGTATGAATAACTATTTTTCCCGACATTTCGAATGATATACCAAGCTCTGAAGGATCGTCCAAACTAGTCCAACTGAATTGGCATCCTCATTTCCATCACCACAGCCGAAGAGAAAGTACAATGAGATTAATCCGGATGACTCCTCCCAAACTCAAGAAGATTCCCAACAAAGTAATAATTGATGCTTTTTATGTCATACAATCATTGACGCTCTTCCAGTATCTGTGGCCAACTCTCCCTCTACCCTGTCACATCAAACGTCCAAGTCGCCTGTATGTCATTCCCGAGACTTGCTTAAGGTTGTTGATCGAGGCCAATATCGGGGCATCGAGTCTGTTGGGGAAAATGTTGACAGTGTCCAGCATGCACCTAGCGACGTGGGAGATGAGCTTAAACCACCAAATTCGGGACAAAGTGTTCACACGATACGATCAAAGAGGCGCAAAACCGACAGTTCTGCCAGTGACAGTAAGAAACAGTAAGATCTTAAGCTGTTTCTATTCGCGCTTCCTTCTCCTGACGTGCCATGTAGTCCAGATAACACCATCAATGCACAGTTTGAAGTCAATCCCGAGGTGAATGGTGGATTGGACTATCAATTTGACACCGTCGTCAGAAATAGAAGGGAACGACAGCAACTACATGCAGAGGACTGTGAATGTTGCCGTGACGTGCGTAGCCATGATGTCAAGCCTCAACTTTATGTCCTGTACTCAACGTTAAAATCAACAACAGTATTACGAAGCGGTAGGGTCGATGCCTCCTCGTCTTCAGACACCGCTCTGGCGTTCCCCGCCCTCGACTCCAACAACTCATGGAGGGCACGATCGTCGACAGCAAGTCATATCGAACCACAAACACGAGATATCGCGGCACCGACAACAATGGCAACGAGCCATGACCCCTCCAGGTTACTGGGACATTGGTTTTCCAGACACGCAACAGGCGTCAGATATCAACCAACAAGCCGCTGAGATGCATATGCGCAAGCAGGACATGGTTGAACAGGAGGCAAGGTAAGAAGTTAGGCCGAGGTGTTTCTACAGAATTGTTCATCCCATAATTTTCGCCCTTTACAGAAAGGAAGGGGGGAAATATCGGAAACGCGCCGTCTGACATCGTAAGTGAGCGGTTTTGTATGGACTACGAAAGGCAAACTTAGCTCTACGTAGCGGGGGCGCAGTGTGTAAAATAGATATGTAGTATCTTCGAAAGTGAATATCGAAATTCTACTCATGATAATAAATCTCAATTAAATTATGACACTGGTGGTGAAGTGGTTATCATGCTTGCCTTCCAGAATTGGTCTGAAAGCCATCTCGTAGCAAGCGGCACGGGTTCGATTCCCGTCCAGTGTATGATTGTTTAACAATATTTTTCTGTTTGTATTTTATGTTCCACACAGTATGTATTTCTTGAAGTCCAACATTTTTTTCTCACCGCAAGGCAACTAGACTGCCTTCTTGGTGGAGGTCGCAATGTAAACTAAGTATACTCCCGCGCAGACGTGTGTCGACGTTAATGTGCAAGCATGCAACGCTTCACTGTATCGTACCGGGTGTGTACTTACATTTCAACATTCGCCGTGTGCTAACTGCACGATCGAGCAAGAGCATGACATTTACTAGTGTTTTTGTAGCTTTTTGTAGCCGCATCAATCTTTGCAATTACCTTCAAAGATGAGTGTTGCATCGCGAATGCGGAACATTTATTTAAAGGTGCCTGAAAGAGTGGTGAACGCGATTGATGCACCACAAGCGCGCAGTGTAAAACGCTAACCGACCCACCCTTCCACGTTCATGAAGTCAGTACGGTGCCGTGCCAAAACATGGCACATTGTCGCGGTGTACATTAGAAGCGTAGATGAGAATACGACGTACCAAAGTATCCACATAAGATCTAACGTTACGGCTGGAGGACGTTGATCATTCGATGGGGCCTTCGATCTCTGATAGTAGTAATTCCCAATACTTTCCATGGTAGGCTACCACACATGTTACACGTCAGTCCCGCTCACAGCAAGGTTCGCTTGCAGAAGAGCCAATTATCAGCTAGTGTTATTTATTAATATGAGACGATTCCTCGGGCACTGCACTCTGCCAACCCATTGCACGGAACGCCATCGCAATTGCTATATGTACCTCCTGTTCCTTGAACCCCTCGTTTGCGATCGGCGCAGCATCTCCGACAACATTGCCCAGCATCCCTGCGCTTTCTTCAGACACCTCATTTGCCATATCCGCCTGGCCAGTCGATGCGCTTACGAACTCCGTATCCGCTCCCACCGCACCTGCTCCTACCTCTGTATCTTGTGCATCCTCAAACACAACCTCTCCCGGCCACACCCCCAACTCGCCCTCCCCTTCTTCAGGTAGAGTTAGTTCACTGCTTGTTGGAGACGTGAGTGGCGAGTCTGAGAACAAGGTACGGAAAACCGATGACAATGGTTTCCATCTCCAGCGCGCCCGCAAGGGCTCGATGCTGCCAGTGTACATCGTTCCCATGGTCTTCCTCTTCCTTCGCGAAGACATTTTCACAAGATTTCCATCCTCATCCAATTCGCGAACCCTAACCTTTCCCCACACCTTCCTCGGCCGACCAATGAAAACGTGGGTCTTCTTCCTTTTCGCGACTGCCCTACCCGCTGCTGGGGCCGCGGAACTAGGCCTGACAACGACACATTCCTGATCGTCGTCCACATATGCCGTACCAACCTTTTCTCCCGTCAAACCATAAACAGCTCCCCAATACGATCCGCTTGGGAGTGCGGGGAACGGATTCTTTGGGATTGGCATAGAGGAGGAATTCACGAAAGAGGAAGAATTTGTGCGCTTTGATTCCGAAGAAGTCTTCGTTGACTTGTGCCGAGCCTTGGGGGCGGGTACGTACGATATGGAGCTGCCGCCGTCACGTCCCTTGGCCAACTCCCTCCAACCGCCACCTTTCTCTGAGATATACGTCTCTCCGCGCACTTGGCAGCAATGCGTGCAGTTACAGATGTTAGCGCAATGCGGGCAACTGGAGAAACGCATCTCTGTATCGAAAACGATGTCGGGATATCTATCCTCGGAAATCGCAGCGTTTATATAATTCAGAAGCGAGTACGATGTGGGACGGACGCACCGTTTCTCAATGCAGCCGCAGCAAAAAAAGTTTTGGGCACCGCGTGCCATCGTCTCTAACATGGGCACAGTCCATCTTGGCGAGGTTGGTAGTGCGTCGACAGTGATGGCAGAAACTCGTCCCCTCCATGTACACCTTGGGATACACCAGCTGATTGTTGCCCTTACCCTTGTTCAGCTTCTGCTTAGCTCCTTGAAGGCGACTCCCGCCATTCGCATCCATATTTTGCTTCGCCTCCAGGACGGCACTCGCAGACATAGTGAGCCTTACGCGTTGAACAGCCTTTCCTTCGCGGCTCTCCACATCCTTTTTTCTTCTTCCCCTTCCCCTTCCTTCCAACGGCTGAAATTCCCATGCCCCAGAATCAAAATAGTCGTCATCCGATTCAATAGCCATCTTGCTCATCGTATCTGTGTCCTCGCTGCTATCCTCTTCTTCATACAAAGGCGTAGGAGCGGTGAATCTGACAGACCTCTCGGAGTCTGCCTGCACCGATGTGGGGGTGACCATCTTCCTCTGCGTCTTAACAGGCTTCCTCTTGGCATAGAAGACCTTTTTTGAAGTTTTCGGCAAGGCTCTATCCATACGGGCCGGACCCGAAGAGCCCGATGGACTCTGCGCGCGAGCGAGGTCATTACGAGCCGACGAACCGGGAAGAGAGGGTTCTGCGTCAAACGAGGTGCCAGATGGCCCCGCGAGCATTCCACTGAGCAAAGACGGGTCAATAGTCCCATCGCCCGTGTAACTTATATCTTGTCCCCATTGATCGGCCATCGGAACTTCTGCATCCATTGTCTCGACGCCAGAAACAGATGGCACAAGAAGATCCATGTTGTCGAGCGCAACTTGCGCTGAGAATCTTGTTTTAGGGTCGAAATAGGGCATAGGCTGGACGGGTTGATGTGACGCTTGGAGCTCACCATCGGTATATTCTTGCGCGATTAAATGCGCGTGCGTAGAGGCCGATGGAGTGGTGAAGGGTGATAGCGCAATTCCAGGCATGTGTGTAGGTGTAAAGGTAGTCGCACGGCGCGCGCTCATAAAATCAGAGAATGATTCGTAGCTGGGAGAACGATGGGGCGCGGGTGACGGAGATGACGGAGCCTCAACAGTATACGGACGGAACCTGGGTGAACTGATTTCAGTTGGCAAACGCGGTGGAGAGGGTAGTGTGCGGATATGACGCGTCGCAGCACGATATGCAAGAAGTGAAGGAGCAGATGTTTCATTGTGAATAATTAATTCTTCCTCACGCGGGGAGTGGGGACGAGCGTTCAAGGCTTTCGTAGGCTTCCGTGTTGTAGACGTCGAGGCTGATTGTCCCTGTTCACCCCACTTCTGTTGTGAGTTGCGCGAATGATGGGATTTGACGGAACGGACATGTTCTCCCTCATCATCGCCTCTCCTCCGCTTGGATTTCTTCACATTTGAGGATTGCTCGTCGTCGTCGGAAGACAGAACCACCCGCAATCGCTTTCGGACTTTGGAGGGTGCCACTTTGGTCGCGTGATTGCGCCTGAACGTATCCTGCAGCGTCGTCGCAAGGGAGGGGGCGGTTGATCGTGGCGCAGACTTCACTTCGGACATAGGAACGTAATCAGATGCCGATAGTCCAGGTGGAAATGGTGGGACCGCGACATAGTCTAGAATCTGCCGGTTACGGCGAGTAGCAGAAGTCCTGCGCCCGACACAGGAGGGACTATTCCTGGCTGATTGCGGAGTCGGTGGTTGAGTGAGGGGGGAGGTCCAAAACAGGGGATAGACCCTGGGTGATATCTAGTGCAATAGTTCAAGCAGTTGAACGACGAATGTGCGTGAAGATATCTAAAGAAGCACACATACGGGAGTATCGTTCACGAGCATGTCGTGGATATCATCCTCACTTCCTCTGGACGTGCCTTGCTGCGGACCGTCTTCAATAACACTTCGAATCTCGAGTGAGCCATCGACGTCTGGTGATGACAACGATAGGTCTGCCGCTTCTTTGGCCTTTGGAATAGATGTCCGCATCGGCTTGGCAGAGGGGCGAGAGGGACCTGCGGTGTCGGCAGCTTCTTCCGTTAGGACTAGAACGTCTGGCTCTTCGAAGAGCAAGCTTGAACCCTCCGTAAAATCAACGTGACCTGACAGATCAGGCAGAGATAGATCCATAGTGCCCGTTGGGTCACCCGAGGGCATTTCAGATGCTCTGTACGCCCCAATGGACGCGTCATTCGCGCTGTGACTGAGGCCAATGGTGATTGCATGGACCATCTGATGTTTGTGACCAACATGAACATGTTCGGACGAAAGATTCGGCGAGGGACATGAGGTCAAGGCCGGCTAGGGGAGACATAAGCAGACAAGGGGACTGAAAGGAAAGATAAAGCCGACCTTGGGCGGAGAGCGTTGAAAAGGGAGAGAAGTAGATATTTTTTCAGAAGATGAAGGAGAATTAAATGTCTGGGAGGATCGATGAATAGACAGAGATTCAGCGTCGGATGGGGCGCACCTGAGATATTATGGATGGAGTAGATATTGAGAAACCGGCGTCCGTGAGGTGATGAGGAGTAGGTGACGATTGTGGTGTCTGCTGTCGGGTGGACAAGGAGCCATCCCAGTTGGCGAGCTCAGAGTACTCCGCCATGGCATGTGTTGAGTGTACTAACTTCCATTACTGGAGTCAGTGGTCCGACGCGACTGAGGGATCATGGGAATATATTTGGATGGTGTAATATAAGATATAATAGGAGGCTTATCAAACGGTTAGCCGAAACTCCGCAGACAGCGACAAATATTGGGTGGCAAAAAAGACGAAGCGCGCGTCTGCAAACCCTTGCCCGCCTGTCTTTTGTCTCTTCCCCACAATGTCTTCCAACGTCCCCATCAGCCAAAACGATATCACCGCTCCCACTCCTCAAAACACTCCTCTCACCCATGCTCCCATCACAGCTGGCCTCTCCCGTCCCACTGTCCCCGATATTTCTGAGGACAACGAGCCTGCAGAGGAGTCAAGTCCCATCCACCACGCAATGCTCGGCCTCGTTCAAGGAAAGCTCGCAGGTCTCGTAGGAAAAAGCTCAGGCTACATCGAGAGCTTACCCGAGGGGGTCAAAAAGAGCGTCGAAGCTCTCAAGGGCGTTCAAGTCAAGCAGAATGAGTTACAGAATCAATATAAGCGCGAGTGTTTTGAACTCGAGAAAAAGGTTGGTATCTTCCGATAAACTTTTTATTGTCCCCCCCTTCCTCTCGACAGTTTTTTTTTGCGCCGTCTTGGCTCCCCACCATACCAATGCCACCGCTATCTTTCTCACCTGAACGTCTTTGCAGTACCTCGAGTTGCAAAAACCCCTCTACGAGCGCCGTCATGCTCTCATTTCTGGAGCTACTGAGCCTACGACCGAGGAGCTTGAGGCTGGTTCTGCCCAATCCCTCAAGGACGATCCCGAGCATAAACCCCTTGACGCCTCCACTGCCGCCGCGGCGATCCCAGAGTTTTGGCTCACTGCGCTCCGGAATCATGTCGGCCTTGCAGAACTCATCACTGATCGCGATGCTGCCGCCCTGAAGCACCTCACCGACATCCGGATCGAATATCTGCCTCCATCTGATCCTAAGCCTGGATTTAAGCTCCAGTTTTTCTTCTCTCCCAACGACCACTTTGAAAACGCCCTGCTCGAGAAGACCTACATCTACCAGGAGGAGGTTGGATATTCGGGCGATTTTGTGTACGATCGCGCGATCGGCACCAACATTAAGTGGAAAGAAGATCAGGATCTCACGAAGGAGTTTGAGATCAAAAAGCAGCGGAACAAGAGTAAGTCGTCCCCGCCCCTCGCGTGGAGGCTGATCCTTATTCTCTACCTGAAGATACGAACCGTACGCGTCTTGTTCGCAAAGCTCGTCCAACCGAATCTTTCTTCAATTTCTTCTCCCCTCCCGTACCTCCGAATGAGGATGCCATCGAAAACGGTGAAATTGAAGAGGACGAACTCGACGAGCTTGAGGAAAAACTAGAGATGGATTACCAGATCGGTGAGGATATCAAGGAAAAGGTACATCTGCACTATTTTCCATCACCCTTCATTCGACACTCACGCATCGTCTCTCCTGTAGATCATCCCTCGTGCAATTGACTACTTTACCGGCAAGGCTCTTGAGTACGACATGCTTGACGAGGAAGAGGATGACTACGAGGACCTTGACGATGAGGATGAGGATGAACATTTTGAAGACGAGGTGCGTGCTTTTTTTTTCCTGTGCCTTCAGTCCGCCACCAATCGGTCATGTTGTACAGGATTCTGAGAGCGAGGCCGACCTCCCTGCGAGACGTCGCGGAGGACCCAAGGGTCGTGGCGCGGGTGCTTCTTCCGCTGCCAATGTTAACCCCGAGGAGTGCAAGCAGCAGTAATTTTGCCTGTCCCCACACAAAAGACCATTCTTTCTTCGCCTGCAAAAGATAAAGATGCACTCTTCACTGTTTTTGTACTGGCTCTACCGCAACTACCTCTCCATTCTGCGTTTTCATCAGCTTGAGATCTCTCTCCTTTATGCTACGGTGTCCTTGTCGTGTGTGTGTTGGTTGCTAATTTCTGACTCGGCTTTGTACCACTCGTTGCTGCCAATTTCTCTCTTCGGTGTCGAAATCTGTTTTACATACTTCTTCTGTTCACCACAGTCTGGTCCGCGGGTACATGTCTTTGTCGTGGCCCGAGTTGTCGTTCATAGTTAGTTCTTGATAATCAAGCGCAGTAGTTCTTGTCAACGAGAGAAGCGTAGACGGACACCTGCCTCGCCATCGATCATCCGATTATCATCAACAAGCGTCTCTGTTTCGCGCCTATCGTACTGTACTGTACACTCAATTTATGATTTATTCGTAGTGCTTGGCCATCGAATCACGTCAAAGCCTTTCAAAAATATACAGATACGCCAGCTCCTTGAGCTCTTTGACGCTCTCCTGGTCGGCTGCGACGACCTTTTCATCATTGAACAAGATCCACCGATCACCCAAACGCACATGCGCGACATAATGCCCAGAGTGAACGGATGGGCCTTTGTGCGAAACAAACGCCTTGAGCATGTAGCGCGCCGGAAGCGTACGTGTGCCTCCGAGCCCGGATGCCTCGGCGGATGATGAAGGTGCAGAGGTGGAATCTTCGCCAGTGTCTTCGGGGTGGGAGAAGAGCCATTCAACTGCGCGCGCGGGGTCGCTATTCTGAATTTGTTGGTTATGAGTTGGATGAGCTGCGTGTGACATGTGATGACTGGCTTACGGTCTCGCGCAAGGCTTTGCGCACCTGGGCAGGAGTGAAACCCATATCTACCAACATGTTAATGTGCTCGGGGTCGGGCTCAGAGCTTGTCCCTCCGCTTAACGTGTCCACCGCAATCGGTGCGTCGATGTCTATATCATGGCATTTGTCAAAGGTTTCCGAGTATGAAGGAAAAGAACGCACCAGGATCCTCCATGTGAGCAAACAACCATTCCATGGCGGCCTCAGCGTCATTATTTCCTGTTGCGAGCAGCGCCTTTTGACATCTTATAATTGGGAACCCCATCGCTTCAAGCTGTGCCATACTAGCCTCGTGAAACTGGGGCAGTCCCGGCGCATCTTGAGAAAGTCAGACCCAGCGTTGTTTGACGAATAGGATGCTTACCCTTTTGCTCTTCTACAAGTTCAGTCTCACCAGGCTGCAAACCTCGACCAAGGTAATCATCGAGCTCAATGACGTCGTTTGAAGGGAAAATAAGTGGGATGTCTGCAACGAAAGAATTCAGATGACCGAGAAGTGTCAAGGTTAGTTCGAATTCATTTACCGAGCTTGGTAGGTACCCAGTTGACAAGCTGAAACTTTTTGGCGTGAAGCACGAGGACTTGTGGAAATGTAGATAATCTTGACCGTCTGTCAAACATTATCGTCAGCAGCGCAACGAACTAGCCGACGAAGCAACTGACTTGTTTGCCACAACGTCCTTCTGGCATTGAGGACACTTATACTCCAGACTCTCCACACCCATGGCGATATCCAAACATTCTTTGACCCGTACTTCTTCATACTGCGTCTTCCCATCGACGTCCTTCCCCTTTTCCCTCGCAGGGACAGGGATACTGAGCACATCTTGACCATCCACTCTATACCTCACACCCTTGCATTCCGTGCACTGCAATCGTTGCTCTATTCCAAACGAAAATATCTCCGTTGGTTCGGCAGATAACGACGTGCCAGTTCTCTTCGCATTTCGCCTCAGAGAAGCAAGCAGGTACGTGAAAAACTCTTCCGAGTCCTGTTGTCGCATCGTCGCGAACTCCTCGTGGCCTTTACCTATTAATGCCTTGAACGTGACGGGACGTATACCTTCTTGGAAAACTGGTGTCGGAGAGTCGTGGGCAAGCGGATTGGTTAATTTTGGGTCAAGAGGGGATAGAGTTGATTGAGATCGGGGGCGGGAGTAACGACCTGAAAGCAGACCATCGGCTATCTTGTGCATTTGGCAATCGAGACAGTTAGCAGGAAGTGTTTCCAGGCAAGTTTTCCAGTGTTCTGAGGCCGTGGCGAGGTAGCGTTCTTGAAACGGCCCAAGAGAAAACAAAGCTTGGATAACGGAAGCCATGTAGCAACTATGAAACCGTTGAAAATGGAACAAAATAGACGCGCAAGGTGTACAGACCTATTTCCGAGATTCGCAAGGCCAGTGAGACCAGGGCCAAATACGGGCTCGAGAGCTTTTCCGGATTCGTCGGTCAGGGAAAAGTCGAATTTCAAGTTATGCTCGATTTGCTGCCCATCTGCATTAGATCCCATATTCCCAGATATTGATAAACATCTCACAAGTTCAGTCATAGACTTCTCCGTTTTCGTCTGGGTCTGGACGTTGATCCCAAAGTTTGATAGATGGCTGGCAAGCTCAGGATCCACTTTGGCATCGTTACACGCATAGCAGTAGATGTCTAGGAAATGATTGTTAATGTTTGATTCCTCCATTGATCGCATATAGACAAAATCACCGGCTGCGCCCTCCGGCGTAATTGTTCCCAGTTTTACGCTCACGGGATGTTGGGTTTCCGTATAGTGACTAAGCCCGTGCCCATTGCCGCCAATCCCACCGTACTGTGACCGACCGCATCCCAATGAGCCACAGGTCAGGCAGAGCCACAGGTTCTCTTTGAGGTCGCATTTTGAACAATGAGCAAGACCTGATGATATCACTTGATCGAAAGGCTTCAATATCCGATGAGTTCTACAGACATACCAGAGGCAGGAATCGAGCCTGCAACGACCTGCTGGAGAGTCAACGTATGTTCGCAGGCAATTATTTCCTCCTCCCAGGCCTTGACTTCGGACTGACGCGCAGACGACATCGAAGTCATGACTTGGTCTACAAGACCCTTAATCGAGGGGTCAGCGCTCGCATCAGGTAGCTCCATGCCATTGGTAGGGTCACTCTTCCAATCTTTGAGGGCTGTGAGGTATTCATACTTGTCTTCTTCACGATCTTCAACAATGGAGAGTTTCATCATCTTTGTCGGTGGCTCCTCATTATTGCTCTAGATTCAATTCTCACCGTCAGCATGATCTATGGCTGGTATTTCTATAGAAAACGGATGTCACTGAACTCGCTGAGCAGATGGCTTCAGCTTACGCTTGACATTCAGAGTGAAGCGATGTCCGGTCTTCTCAGCATGCGTCCTAGCATGATGCCTTTCTGCACTCAGACAACCTCCGTTGAAGCAGGTCAAACAAACATCAATGCCCAATGGACTGTCCTGCGCCGAATGAGTAACCTCCTTCAAGTGACACGACGTCGGAAAAGAACCTGGTTGTCAAAGCATTGGGTACACTCTTCGCGATGGACCGATTGTGAAAGTTTGGGCGGATTCAAACGCGAAAGTTGAGAGAGTGTGTCGTTAACAGAAGCCATTGCACAATATAAGGACTTTCAGACAGATTCGAAGTGGTTCAAGAGATTGTCCAATAGTAAGTCAGCGATGGCTCTATTAGTCCTAAAGTACTAACTTTAGTAGGTGTTACCCGAAAGGGCCGCGGTATTTATATCACGTGCATCGCAAATTTGAATGCACATTTTTGTTTCGCATTTTGGTCTACCGTACATACCTTGCCCGATTATACCCACTCCCCATAGACTTTTCTAGGTGATGGCCATCAACAATTCAGTGCCTAACGGGAGGGCAAACTTCGCCACGGGCGTACCATCTGTGCCCACTGTCGTTGGAATTAATTTTGGCAACTCGTACGCTTCCATCGCAGTGATCACCAATGTATCTTCACATTGCTTTCCCTATCCCGTGCCATTAGCTAATTGAACGTGCATTTTGTTAGGAAGGCCAAGCCGAATGTATTGCTAATGAAGACGGAGAGCGTCAGATAGCATGTGCGATATCGTTTCACGGAGAGGAAATGGTGAGTCTGAATCCTTCCTGGTGGTGACCATACGAATTTAGCATCCTCGCACAGTACATAGGGAGTCAGGCGAGGCAGCAGCTCGTGAAGAATTCTGAAAACACCATCACTGGTTTCAGAAATCTCTTGGGTAAAAAGTGAGTTGTCAGGGTTTCAAACCGTTTTCAATCGATTCCGACCTCCCATGAAATAGATTTTCCGAGCTCACAAGAGCTCAATCCGTCACCTCTGCGGCCGTCATCCAGCACCCCGACCTTCCGGATGAGCCCGCATACAAAGTCAAGATTCTTCAATCCTCCCCTTCTCCCCTTCCTTCCGCAACAACGACCAAGACAAACACGCCTGCCGCATCTCAGACCGCGACGCCCCGTTCTGAACCCGTTCCTGCCGAGCGCATTCTCACTCCCTCTGAAGTGACGACTATCTTCCTCAAATCGCTCCTTCAATCGGCCGAGGATTTTCTCGGAAAAAAAGGTCGACGGTGTCGTGATCTCGGTTCCAGGTTGGTTTGAAGAAGGCCAGCTGAGCGCGTTGCGTAAAGCGGCAGAGGCGGCAGAGATCAACGTCTTACAGTTGCTGGAGGATGCTGGAGCGGCGGCCGTGACGGCGAATTCTGCTCCCCAATCCGAGGATTTGCACCCTGATCGCACACAGCTCATCGTCGATCTCGGTTCCTCCTCTCTCGCCGTCACCCTTCTTTCCGTTCGACAAGGGCTCTTCCACGCGCTCGCTAGCTCTTACGATCATTCTATCGGTGGAGACCAGATCGATGAAAAGCTCATCAAATATCTCGCCAAGGAGTTTACCAAAAAAAACGAAGACACCCCTCACGGTCTGTCCGTCCACAGAAAAGGCGGACGCCCGTGCTGAGGCCCGTCTGCGTCTCGCACTCGAGCACACCAAGCGCACCATCTCCGCATCCCCGGGTGCCGCCACTTGTTCTGTCGAGTCGCTCAAAGACGGTCTTGATTTTCACGGCACTATCAACAGGCTGCGCTTCGACATGGAAGCCCGCTCGATCTACAACGCCGTGTACGCCAAGGTGCAGGACCTTCTCTCCAGCGTCGGCTTGGACTTCCTCAACGTCGACGAGGTCGTGTACGTCGGGGGTTCCGCATGTCTTCCCGGCCTCGACGACGCTCTCGCGCAAGGCTATTCCGAGTTCACAGTGAGCCCGTTCACCGTGGGCACTGTCGCGGGTGGTGGCACCGGCGATCCGACGACGATGATCGCGCGGGGGGTGCGCCCTGCAAGCGAAACTACTCTCGCTCGTGGGCCATTCCAGTGAGGACGAAGAAGTGCGCCAGGCCTTTGCACACACGAGCAAATGGTCGCAGGTCACCGCAACTTCCCGAACGCTCGGCATCCTGTTCCCTGAAGAAGGCGCGGAGGGCCTTGGTGGGCAATGGATCAGCGTGGTCCCGCGGGAAACGGCCGTTCCCGCGCGGAGGACGCTCGCCTTTGACGTTGATCTGGGCGACCTTCCGGGGGAAAAGAGAGTGGGCTTCGAGGTGTGGCAAGTCGAGGAGGGCATCAAGGTCACAAAAGTCAAGCCACCAAAAGAGGAGGAGGACGGACATGTTGAGGAGGAAGAGGAGGAAGAGGAGATCGAGATGAAGGAGAAGACGGTCGCGAAAGATGCCTATCTGGCATCGGTTGTGTTCGAGGCTAAGCAGGCGCAGCAAATTGGAGGCCGGTGGAAGACAAGAGTAGAGGTGCAGTTTCTAGTTGGTGCTGATGGTGTCGACGTATCCGCTTGGGAGGTCGGTAAGGCGGGGAGAGGAGTAAAGGTTTCGGCCTCATAACCGGCCTGCTGTAATTCATAGACGACACTGCTCGTGAGCGGTAATACTCAAAGATCGTATCCTTCGGGTGCTGAAAGATCTGTACTTACTTGCGGGAAGTCGACTGGCATTCGCTTCAGTGATAATAAGTAGATCTGTTGCTCAATACGTAGATTCCTTGTAATAATTTGCCACATTCACTGAACGTGATGGTCAAAAAAGTTGCTCGGTGTGAGGGTCGAACTCACGACCTCAAGATTGAAGAACTATGTGTCCTTTCATACAGTAGTATGAGACTTGCGCTCTAACCAACTGAGCCAACCAAGCATATATTGTCGTTAAATTAAGATATTAATGAAGTATTTTCAAAACTAACCTTGAAAGTGGCCTTTATGATGAGATCTGCCCAAGGATCGGCCTCTTGCTGTCATCTTTTCAAGCTACGCAGCACATATCACGTCCTGTCCGATTGTCAGTCTACAAATTGTAGATAGACCAAGTTTAGTTTTCGCACCGCCTTGGGCCAATGCAAGTCGGAAGCGGCGAGTCAGGCTGCTTACATTCTCCTGCGTACGTCGTTTCTCTTCTGGAACAATCCTGGGATGAGAACCGTGTCGTACCTTCGTTTGCACAACCCCTTTTGACCGACCGATGTCCATCCGGCCGTGCTCATCTGCATCATTCCTCGATATGAATTTGGCGAAGGCTTAATCCGTCTGCGTTCGATTCGGAGGTCAGAAGGTCGGATTCGGTTTGAAATAAACGCCCTGACAATTAAAGCCCATTCCAGCGCGTCTGGCGTTTTACGAGAGTTGGTTCTTGGACCGGGTGAGCGCTCTTTAATGACGGAAAGTGTTCATAGTGATAGTGCCGGATTCAGAGCCGATGCGAGTGACGAGAGCGCTCGGACTCTGATGCTGTAAGTATGTTTCCTCTCACGCAGTTGCATGAATATTGTCCACGGTCGACGCGCCGTTTCACATCCGCAGAGCAGCATGCTTGGCATGCGGCGAAGATTCTGAGCGGGGGTGTCGAATCGCTCAGTTAAAGTTGCATGCGTTCATTGTTGCTGCCACTTCGAATTCGATCCCCCGCGAGTCCAATCCATGTGGCGTGCGTCAAACAAGGTTCAATAAGAGCGCGATATTCGACGTGAAAATCGCTCGTCGACGCGGATCTGTGGTTCGAACTCTCAATGACTGTCCATCGGGGGTCGGGACAGCTCAGGCCGACCATCATGCTGTGTCGGGAGAAGCTCATGATGCATGAAGTACGCGTCACGCCGGCCTGGAAGCGCTCGTGCACCGCCATATGCCACTTTCTCAGCGCCTGAATATTGAATCTCAAGATCGTAAGTGACTGCAGCAGGCGGCCAGCGCTGACCCAAGGGCGGCCGACTTTGAACAAACGGTCGGTCAGGAGTTTGATGCCCAGCAAACGTTGCATATCGGTGGCTGCGACGGGCGTATCGCGCAAGTCCCCTTTTGCGGTAACCGCAATCGATTCCACGTTCTGCGTCTGCGGTGGCGACGCATATTTGATGATATGATAATTTCCGCCAATGAACAGTGTATTTTTACACACCACGCGAATACAGAGCGAAGAAAAGTGAACGGCGCGTGGACGACGTCACATGCACTGGTGTATGAAGTGTAGATAACGACGACAACAAATACCGGCACGCGGGTCGACGGAAACCGTGCGGGAACCAACCAAGCAAAGCGTAAGGGTAGCAGGGAAAAGGAGAAGAAAGAGCGTGGCGCCGTGATTCGGTATTCAGTCGGCGCGGCGGGGGAGGCGGCCGACAGGGAGGAAGGTGACGCCGTCCATGGCGAGGAGCTCGGCCAGGCCGACGTAGTACGCAATCATGGCGGTGACAATGCCGGTACCCCCTCCGGCCTTGGCGATTTTGGGCTCGCGCTTGAACTCACCTGTCGATGGCGTCGGATGAGCCAGGGCGCGCGCTGCGAGAAGGTGGGGGGTACGTACCAGCGGCAAGGAGTATGAAGGTGACCGACAAGAAGGAGAAGATGGCGATGAAGCCGACGCTTTTGCGGAACGACACGATCCTGTGAGGAGACGCTGTGAGAGAAGATCCCGTCGATGAAAAGGCGAGACGGACAGAAACATGAGGGAGACGACCATCCAGGTGATGAGGTAGATGCCCAGCGCGTCAGACTCTTGCGTGGTGCCGGCGTACGCCGCGGCGATCCCAGAGTTGGGGATGAGGATGGTCGCGTAGGAGAGCCAGAATGCACCGTAAGACGAGAAGGCTAGATGTGGTATCAGCGACCGTGCGGGGAAAAGGTGGGGCGAGAGCAAATGGAAGCAAGCGGCATGGACTTGATCAGGCACGCGAAGGATGCGGCCTGGGCACCAGCGCTGGAGAGCGAAAGCGTGATGTGGGGATCGCAGCGGACACGATCGGGGGGAATTGGCCCACGGTCGTGGACAGATAGGAAGGGCGTGTCGAAGGAAGGAAAGAGAAGAGACACGCACCGGTTGCTCCGAAGCTATTACCGCAGGCAAATTCCCACATGCCGGCCACGAACTGGGCGACGCCGCCGCAGAAGAGGGCCATGCCGACCACGACATTTGGGATGGCGACGTGGCGGGCCTGGGTGTTGTACAGAGAGAGGATGAGCGTGGTGGACGCGAACGAGAAGAGACCGCTGTGTGGGGAAAGCCAAATAAGAGAACGATTGAGTGCGGGGTAAGTGGGGGTGCCGAAGCGGGGCAAGGAAAATGCGAGAGAAGAGCGTTGCGAGCGTTGGACGAGAGGTCGAGACAAAAGAAAAAGAGAGAGAGAAAGAGACATACAGAGGGCCTGGGTTGCCCAGACGAGTGGCCTTTGGTTGCGGGAGAGTTTGAGGGGGAGGCGGGCTTTGCGGTGACAGTCTCAGCCTTCTCGATGTCAGACATGGCTCAAGGGGCAGATGGGCTGTGGGGAAGGGGAGAGGGAAGAGCAACGACCTGCCGAAATGGCCCCCAGGCCGGCTTTATCTGGCTCCCGCGGGCTTAAGTTGACCATTGAATCAAATTCCAAGAACCGCGCCATCGGCCATACCCAGTAATAAGTTCTGACAGTCTATATTAGCAGCCTTGGCTTTCAACCTCGCCTTCAATGCATCCATGAAGCTCAACGCCAACCTCGCTCTCGTTCACCCTCGCGTCCTCCTCGTCCCGTACAGGTCCGTTTCCCCCCCCATCGTGCCCGCTTTTTTCTCCATCCTCACCCCCCACAGACCCTACCACGTCCCAGTCCGCGCCCGTCTCTCGCGTTCCTCGATGACCCGCTCGTGCTTATGCCCTTGCAAATCCAGACCTATCATGCGTGGATGCAAAGCCCCGATCTCCGTCACCTGACCGCCAGTGAGGAGCTCTCCCTCGACGACGAATATGCTATGCAGCGTCTGTGCTCTCCCGTCCCCCTTTCATCGCGTCAGTGTTAACGACCTCTCGCAGAAAAATGGCAGGACGATCCAGACAGTCCGTCTCCCCGCGCTCATCCTTCCTCCGCACGCCTCACCCCAGATCTTCTCTAGAGCTGACCTTCATCGTCCTCGCCTGCCCCACCACCCGTTCCCCACCCGATCAGCTGACCGACGACGACCTCCGCGCCCTCCCCATGATCGGGGACGTGAACCTATTCCTCAACGGCTCGCCCCAAGACCACGAATTTGAAGCCGAAATCGAGGTCATGATCGCCGGTGCGCCTCGCGCTTTCCCCACACCCATCTGGACGCAATCTCACCCCCTTCCCCGCACCCTCCAGACCCAGCCTACCGCCGCCAACGCATCGCTCACACCGCCCTCTCCCTTCTCCTCGCCTACGTCACGTCCCCCGACGCGCCCTCTCCCCTCCCCGTTCGCAAAAACAGTCTCGTCGTCAAAATCGGTCAAGACAATACCCCCCAGCATCCGCTTGTTCGAGGGTCTCGGTTTCACGATCGTCAAGACGGTCGCCGTGTTCGAGGAAGTGGAAATGCGCTTGGCAGGACAGGCGGCCGAGTGGGTCGCTGGCACGGTCAGAGCGCTCGAGCATGGCCAGGTCGACGATAGACCGTCCGCTGGCGAGCCCGATGCATGTGGATCGTGACGGGTGTCCGCTTATTTTGTTGGGAGTTTTCCCGTGTCAAATTGGGTGGTCATGGGGCCACGCATCGGAGCCAGAATCTGAGTATTCGAATGGGTCAGTGTCAGTGAGTGTCGGTTTAGGCAGTGATCTGAAATCTGAATCAAATATGCCCCGCTTCCGACCCGTGACGCATTGATTCACTGCCTAACCCAATGCGTTCGGACCCATTTTCAATGTATCCTTACTGTACATATATGCTTCGTCGCAATCACGCTTACGGGCCGCATCTCACAAGTCTACACCCTGACAGTGCTCACCGCCGACTTCTTTGGCACGCTTTGACTGTGTCAACTGCGCCGCACACAGCCCGCTTAACGGGCTCGCATAACCGATGTAGGTCGTTGAATGATCCGACCGTCATGCTTGTCTTCTGCGGCCGTTCTTGGCTCGTTGGCTCTCAAACCTTGGCCATCGTACGTCTCCTCGATCTTCACATCTCCGTCTGCACATTCCATCTTAGCCGCGACATGCTGACCGTTTCAGACGTGCAGACCGGCGATGAAGCTTGGGCCATGAGCGGAAACCACAGGTGGTGCCGTGTCATCATCATAGGCTCCGATTCCTTAGAATCATCAGACGAGTTCGTCGCTCAATACTCAGTCACTTTGACCGCTAACTACCGACTACGATGCCGTGAATAGTCACTCCTTGTATGTATTTTCACTCCGCCACGTGGTTCCGCGACGGATACAGGTTTCGCAATACTTTCGCTTCCCCAAGCGGGAAACATTAAGCTTGGCACGGGCCCTTATCAAAAAGTTCCTCGTGGGCGAGCGTCCGTCTACGGTTTTCCCAGATCTGCGGAAAAGGGAAAGATGCGCTCACTGCCCTTGACCACTAATTCATCCGTAAAGTCGTTGCAACGTTTATCACGTGTATCTCTCCCTGAACGTCACTGTTTCCTGCATGCAGTCGGCATTTGCATCGTCTTTTGTCTTTGCAACGCATGGACTTGAGCATTCGTGCAAATCTTCCGGTTCTCCATGCACCGGCGGCTTGTGCTTAGTGCTATAACTCCACTGCCTTCCCGGCGTCGTGATCGTCTTTCCCGTGTCCGTACCCCCGTTGATTGCTGTAGCCGCGAACGCCGTCCGTCTCGAAATCGCAGCTCCAACGCGTGTGCCCGAAGGCCCACATCTCCACTCTCCCGCTCGTCCAACACTTCTCCCCGGTCAACTCGGTCGCAAACGCCGACTCGGAGTGGGTTGGCTGTTCGTTGTACTTGGGATATCCGGTCCCGTCGAGCGTAGGCGCGTGGTGAGTCAACACGGTGATTTCTCTGTCTGGTTCTTCTTCATTTGCCATGGAAGAGACGGTCGAATTGAGCCATGCAAGGTCTGCTCTGTGGAGGGATGTGTAGGTCGGAGGATTGAGGGAGGAGGTGTGACGGAAGTCCGTCGAGGACCAGGAGAGGATGTCCAGGTCGTCCGGGTTCAACGCGGACCACGGGGTGCAGCCGAGGATCGTCACCGTTGGTGAGACGTCATGACGGGCGCGATTGAGGTAGATCAGGTCTCGATGATAGAAGCGGGAACAATCTCGAATGTATAATCAGTACAGAGGCTTCCGCTGTGATGACAGTTTACTGTGACACTCATGCTTCAATCGAACTGGATTCCACTTGTCTGTGCATAAGTAACAGTACTGGTCAGGAAGAAAGTGGTACAAATACACCCAAAAAACGTGTGTAAGACCTAAGATAGAAAAAAGGAGTATGATCCATCTTCGTAAGGGAACGGACCACCGTTCGCCTCACCATCCCAATTTTCTTTTCGCTCTTTTGGTGTCTTCGCTGCCTTGGAATAGTCTTCCTCCGCTATCCATCCATCACTTTCACAACCAAGATCCTCGTCCAAAGACGTAATAGATTGTTCATATCTAAGGCACTGCTGGACTTCCCGTTCATGCGCCCGAAGCTCCTCATCCGTGAAGGATATGGGACACTGCACATTCTCAGATCCAACGGCTTTCCATTCCTCTCGAACATCCACAAGCGAGTCTCGTAGGGGTACCACGCTATTACTCCAAGATCTGACGACCTGGGAGGGCGAGAATCCCACCTGTGCACTAAATGGCAGCAAAAATGTGATCGCCCTCCCCAGGTTCTCCTCCACAACCTTCTGTTCATATGCTTTCTGCCTCATTGCGAGTTTCAAGTGCACACGATAAACCTCTTGCTCCTCCGGACTCAACATCGAAACGTGGCTGGGAAGCTTAGGAGTGACCCGGCCTTGTGGGATGTCGATCAAGCCACCCTCGTAAATAAAAGCCTCTGGAAACTCAGCCTGCATGCAGTAAGGCGCTATGGAGCTGTTTTGCCAATCGACAAGGCCTCGGATCTCGGCAGGACCTGTAGGGGCAATGAGCAAATTTGAAGTGGCTGATGTTGGGATGCCAAAGAGTCGGGGAGCACAGCGAGGGTGGGAGNAGCTATGTGCGGAATCGCTTTGGCACACATGTCCAAAACCTTGAGGTGGGTAGATATATCGTGAAACGGGAAACAACGGCCTCGTGGGGAGACATTCCGAGAAGCATGCCGATGAAGCCAGGCGCGTTCTAAATTCACGGCAGCGAGAAGAAAGGAATGCATATCAGGCCCTGTAAATCAGTCCCAACCGTCAGCATGATATGCATTCAGGAAATCCAGACAACTGACATGGACCGTGATTACCAGGCAATTCTGCTCGTCCAGCGCGCCACCACTGACGGTCTGCGATGGGGCCAATGCGATACTTTTCTTTGGCTGCATTCAACTTCCCGAGTAGCTCAGGATCGTCTGGAAGCTCGTCATCCGGAAGATCGTCTGCACAAAACAGGGGGCGGTCTTGCAATTCCGGACTGATGTCGTCCTTGAAGTAGAGGCTTCCCATCTGCGAAAAAGGCGCTCTCTCGAATCTAGTCTCGATATCGAAAACACCGTATAGGAGTGGAAACACTTCCGGTCCTTTCGCGAGATGCGTCCAGCGTCGACGAGATTCTACACCTTGTATCTTCTCCATGATGATGTACTCGGCACCGACAGGGTTCGTGCTGGCTCTGGCGCTCCACGCATATACGCGGGGTGCACGTATACCAAGCACATCTCGTACGAACTCAAGCGTGGCGACTTCGCTAGCCGTAGTGATGAAAGGGGGTCCAGCTAAAGGACACGGAATGCGCGCGATCGCCTCTGCGCCGTTATCGAAGTCAAGAGCAAAAACCTTGTTGTATGCGCCTGCAGGCTGTGTCACACGATTTAGAATTCGGCAAACCCAGCGTACATACCTTCGACCAGCTTCTTAAATTGAACGCACCGTTGAGCTCCGACCGCAGTGCATGCAACTCGTTGAATCTCGTCGACATCGAACCTCACATATCGCGATGCATTTTCTAATTCCCCATCGCATTGAGAATTGACGAGAGATCAAGGCCGAGACACTTACGTTCTTCCTCGTTGTATAACCACCGCCCGCTGGAGTACTTGAAGAATTCTGCTTGCTGCGCACTCGTGAAGCTAACAGTAGTAGTACTCGAGGGACCCAAGAACCTCTGAGCGGTTCTGAAAGTTCGTTGCATGGTGAACAGAGTACTGACAAGAGTAAAGAGTTGTTATGCCAGCTCAGAGTTGGCTGCAGCAGTGTCCCCTCTCGAGAGAGGGGCTCATTGAATGCTCGGTGCCAGTGAGTGTCAGTTCAGGCCTGTTCAGGCGGTGATCTGAAATCTGAATCAAATATGCCTGCTTCCGACCCGTGACAGGACCCCCGATAATAGGAGGGGAACCTAGATACCGATCCGGACAAATTTTGGGCGAAAATTCAAAAATGCTAGATGAAAAACGGACAAATTCGACCCTTGAGGTCGAGGTAGCCAAATTTTTATCCGGACATGGACGGCTGGGGCCCGGAGAACCCAGATCATCATCCGGACATATTTTGGCTGGGCTGGGCCGGGGTCAAACATATATAGTAGGAAGCTCGGATGCCTGGCTTGATTTTGCCGCGGATACCGATCAATGAAAACTTATGAAAATGCGAGTCTCGCTAAGATGCGTCCGCGTACATATGTTATTGCGCGCCATAACCATCCGTTTTCGAAAGACTTGAAGAACGGTAGATATGCCGCAATGACGCAGTCATCAAACATATCTGCCCTATCAGCAAGCATTTTCGTGCAGTTTCCAGAGATGACTGACCACAACATTGTTTTCTTATCTTCTATACACTGTATACCAAAGTTTTAGAGCTCCAGGAGCTTTTTTGAATATTTTGATGATTTTGGTGATTTTCTGGGACCTATATGCTCTGTCCGGACAAAAAATGGCCTCAGCGCGAACCTAGCGAAAAATCCGGACATAAAGAGCCCAAAATCGCGAAATTTCGGTCCGGACAAAAAATCCGAAAATCCGGAAATTTTCATCTAGGTTCCCCTCCTATTATCGGGGGTCCTGGCGACAACCGTGACGGCGCGGAACGATTACTACAGTTGCCAAATGGGGTTAGCTCCCCACAAGCAAAAGTACCGTTAAATACAACGTTTAAACTTCGTGCCTTAGAGACAGACCATGGGGCTTGCCAATCCGCTTGCTTCGCAGTCTAAGTGTGACCAGCACCGGCTTTGCAGTCCCTCACTGCTCGTTGTGAC
>SGPL01000303.1:0-40835 GCA_004802705.1 Bondarzewia mesenterica | reverse complement strand
GAGGGCCTAGCCCGGCGTCCATTACTCATTAGATTTCAGTCAGTGGGAATGCCGCTGACTGAAGTTGTAGATAGCGCGTTTGGAACCCAGCTACCTACCCTAATGTTTCCTCCCTTATATACTGCCCTGGTAGACTCTGATGAGACTTCAGTCGAAACCTGAGCCTTGCCTTACAGCGAGCTCTTGTTAGTCACTACCAGCCTCATCTACTTACATTCCTGTTCGTCGGGCTTCGCCCTCCTCCTAACCTAAGCATCCTCGTTTCAGCATCAAGTACTCTCCTCCTTATATTCTGTCCCTATCCGAACGTAAGCTTGCTTTCCACGAGATCGTATAGAAAAGATTTTGAACGGAACCCCTGCCCCAAACCGGAATTGAACAATTCATCGGGCTTTTCCCGTCTTCCCCTATTTTCATGATTCCCAAACCCAGGAAACCGGGCAAATTTTGCCTTGTCCAAAACCCCCCACAACCCGACAGTTCCCCCATGCGGAATTTCGTCCATAAATTACTGTATCGATTCTATATCCTTAAACATTCTCTCTCCCTTGCACGAACAATATTGTTGCGGCTTCGGACCTGGATATTATGGATGCAGCAGTTAGTTGCCTACTCTAAGCCAAGATGGTGCGCCAGCGACAATGATGGAGTAACTGTGGCGAGTTCGAAAATGTGGTGGTGTCCGTGAGGAAAGAATACTTACAATAAAGTGTTTCCAAACTACTTGTTTACCCATTAATTTTTGTGGACGAGTGCCATTCCAAACCGATGTGAAAACCGGATGATAGATCATTGGGGTATACAGGCGATGATGAAGTAAGGCAGACTGAAGATGTAAGGTGCGAGAACAAACCAACAAGAACAAGCTAAAAATACACGGCAGCACGACGAGCCGAGGGGAAAGACATATCGTACACATGCATATATCGGACGCACCATCGCTTTTCGGTGATTGCGAGCCGGCTGGCACTCTATGATGCCCGCTTGCGATCATTAACGCTGACAGAATCGCTCCCACTCGTTGTTGCCCCTCGAGACATCGACCCCAACGCCTTCGCGTCCTGCCGCTCATCTGTTGACGCCTCAATTCCCCTGTCATCCCAACCACTTTCCAGCTCGCCCTCTGCGCAGCTGTCCCCACCATCCTGACGTTCATGCGCGGTACTCGAAAACTGCATCGACGAGTACGCAAAGCGCCGATTGCGCGGATGCACGGAATCCGCCTCTAGCACGTAAGTCTGATAGCGAATCTGGAGGATGATAAGACAGTACACGACACCCTACACAATACGAATTCGTCATGCAAATGGATGGAGAGAGAGGAGACAGACGCACCACAAGTGGCATGATGATATCCAAACACGTGAACTGCGCATTGTTCTCGATTAGGAACAATATGAGCGTTGTGAGCACGCTCGCTGTGTATAAAGCACCACTCTCGACGATCGCCATTAGCACAGGCAGCAATATGCGTATGCTTCCCCATTCTCGACTTGGCTGGTAGATCTGCCAACAAATCGCAGCTGCGTATACCCTGTCATCAACTCCACAGTATGTGGAGATCAAAGGTGGAACGCACCAGTGCAGTAAGCCGTAATGCTCATAGTCATGCTCATGTAGGCTGCGAGATTGCCTCGTAGCACTACGAATATTGTCGCACCAGGTGGCGCGCGCACGATCCGTGCGATGATAATGCAACCGAAGACTGTAAGAGGCCATTGAATATTGAAGTCAGTCGAAAACCATCATGTAAATGTGAAACAAACGGACCGATAGTCCCGAGGAGCGCGGATAGTGGCGGTATGATGACTAGGTAGCGCCGATGCATCACGACATAGCAGCGCCAAATCTGCAGTGTGTCGTAGATCAGTCGTCCCGACACAAGTACGTCTAAAGGCCCGAGTACAAGTACGACGCGACGTACGATAACACTATCCCCTGCCAATGTCTGTAAGAAGTATAGAATCGACTTTGCGAGGAACAGAGAGTTGGAGACCTCGCCAAAGTAAGCATCGGCGCTGCCGGGGTCGTGGGCGAGGTCGAGGAATGCATATGCAGCGCGACTCAAGTCGATGATGAGGTGCTGGAAACAAGCGGGGATTTGGAATGGAAGAGTAGGTACACGATCGTGCAGCACGAACGGTGACAAAGGACTCACAGCTGTCGCGAGAGCAAGCATGAGAAGAGCGGCAGGCAAAATAATTCTGCGGGAGTGGACGCCTTTCTGAGGCACGCGGGTGAGCACGATGCATGTTATGGAACAGAGAGAGAAGAAAATGCCTAGGGAATGAAAATACATCCGGTGAGCGCTGTGGAGCCCCGCAACGGAAGTAAAAGGACTGACCGTAGACCAAAGTCTCGAGAAAGAGGGCGAACAGCTCTGCGGTGTCGAGCGGAATGGCCATAGGAGACTATTGTGGGGATGGAGACAAGAGCATCTGTGTGGGGGACAGTGGAAGAGAAGAGGGGATTGGGAGGACGGCATGGTGGACGGGATTCGTGCCACGACGACGGAAGAGAAGCTGCAAGATGAAATATTATGTAAGAAAATCCTTCCATCGAGGCTCAAGCTCAAGCACTGTCGTGCTACAATATAAGTATCAGACCGCTCAGACCCAAGTGCCGTACTAACGTTCAGTTGAGACAGGCTATTGCCCGGCCTGCTCTGCCATTAAGCTCAGACCATCTCTGTGTCTCATCATTTGATACGACTCAAACTTGATCGTGAGCACCATGCCATCCATCTTCCTACCCGCTCGTCCCACAGGCTTCGAGTCGCCGTCCATTGCTATCGAGAAAGGCGCCTACCATCTGCACGCCCCTCATCGCCCCTTGTCGCGCTCTCGCTCCCGCCCCACAGTCTCAAAACCAGATTACATTCTGCACAGGCCTTCGCCATCCTCCGCTAGTGCGAGCGCACGCGTCTCACTGCGCTATGAGCGCCGCATGGCAAGTCTAGTAGTCTTGCTTGCCATAGCCACGACCGCGAGCTTTACTGCGGCGTGGATGTTGTTCATCACAGGCGATCGAGGTGAGTCCTTCCTCGCAGAACATGTGGACGTGTACGTTTACGGAAGTATCCTAGTTCCCCGTTGGTGACTACCCCCCTATATCCATTGGGTCTCAGCTTCTTGTCTTCCTTCGCGTAGAGGCACTGCAGCATCAGGCAAGTCTTTTGCGATTATCCATCGTACGCACCACGATTCTGACTTCACGTCCGTTAGGCTGCTTACCTCGTCGAATGTTTACATCACGTCTGACAGTCTGGACCAGAACCTCTCGAACATTCTTGGACATTCTTGGACACCTACCCTTTGCTATCGCCCTCCTTCCGCTGTCTCCTCCGTTTCGCACCTCGACTTGCTTTCGAATATCTACCTAGGGACGTTCTTGCACCTCGATATCTTCTTATCAATACTGTATCTCCAACGGATTTTTTCTTGCTCAATCCAGATCTGACCATTCCGCAGAATTCATCTTTCCGAGCCCATTATCCGCGACCGTCACATGTCAGTCATTCGCATAAACCACAATGGCTTAGCTCAATTTTACAGTTACTATTGGACAGCTGGGTTTTGTTGAATCCAGATCCTCTGTTTGCATTTAATGATGATGTGACGCGAGGACAATTAGCACGTGAGTAGTATACCTTGTATCTACATGCATACACCATGATGATCATATACACTACCAATCCTCAACGCTTTCGAGTCAATTGACCGAACGCACATATACCGACCCGTTGATATTCGAAGTCAACGCTTTCGTCTCGTCTAGAGTCTAGAATAGATCGCACTTGTGACTCCTGATGCGAGACGCAGGTGAGCAACACGATGTGATTTTACTTGAAGCACTGATATCACTCAGAGTGAGGATGCTAAGTGCATGGTAAGTGGGCGATACCTTTTGGCTTATAATTAATTGCGCGAACTAGGAACCCAAAAGGGTCTTGCATTGAAGTCGATGATGCGGCCGTCTTGAACGCAGATTTATGGAGCGTCATCGACACCATCCACGCCATCCCTGTCAACTGGCCACGGACGACGCTGACCAGTGAGACAAGCCCGTGGTTCAAGATTGCTTCACTTCGACAGCGTGATCCAGAGTTTTGTGTCGCAAGTTGCGAACCGCTTTTGGAGAACGGTTACGATTTCAAGGTGAATGGATGGGTGAAGATGTGTAGTATAAACTTAGTGTTCCTGACCCATATCACGAGTACAGAGGACGCGGTTCTTCACCCTCCTCTCACCATTTCTTGCTTTCGCTGTAGTTTCACCTGCTTGCAGCACATAAGTATTGCTGCATACATCATCGATGTGAATAGTATATACTACGTACCAGCCCGGAGGATAACGAGGGCCGATGTCGAATAAGTATTAGAAAGCAGAACTAGAAAGATAGAAAATAGAAACAACGTTCCATTGGCCGATTCATGCGCAACTGACTACTAACTAGCGATGGTGATCTACTGCGGTGCACCGACCTCGGGTAACCGTGCTCCCAGGTTATCCGGCAGCGCGAGCGACGGGTCAACATCCTTCACAAACTTGCCTCCAAACATGACTGCACCCTCCCGTGCGCGGAAGTCTGCAATACGCTTCTCAACCTCAGGACGGAAGTGGCGCATAAGACCCTGAATTGGCCATGCTGCGGCATCACCAAGCGCGCAAATCGTTCGACCTTCGACTTGTTTTCTGACCGGAACCAGGTAAGCGGGATATCGAGGATAAGAGGTACGAGAGAACGTACGTCAATTCTAACAGCATGTCAATCTCGCGCTGGTGTCCACGGCCTTCGACAAAGCGGTTCATCATGTTCATCATCCATGTGGTTCCCTCTCTGCAGGGAGTGCACTGGCCACATGACTCGTGCTTGTAGAACTATACAAAGATGTCAGGACACAGAGAGGATAGGCAAACAATTCCGATTATACCTGAGAGAAGCGGGCAATGGCGGAAACAATGTCTGTTGACTTGTCCATAACGATGACGGCGCCAGTACCAAGACCGGATTGTGCATCCTTAAGTGAGTCATAGTCCATCCTGCCGGAGCTCGTCAACATTCATCAGTGTGGTACCCAAAAGAAACACTCACAAGACCTCCTCGCACTTGTGAATAGGCAACACGGGCACGGAACTACCACCAGGAATGATACCCAACAGATTGTCCCATCCCCCACGCACACCACCACAGTGCTTCTCGACTAGCTCCTTCAACGGAATGCTCATCTCCTCCTCCACGACACACGGGTTGTTCACATGCCCGCTGATGCAGAAAAGCTTCGTGCCCTGATTCCTCGCCCTTCCAAATGATGCAAACCAGCTGCTACCTCGCCTGCAAATCGTGGGCGCAACGGCCACAGTCTCCACATTTGCGACCGTCGTCGGACATCCGAAGAGTCCAACATCGGCAGGGAACGGCGGCTTCAAGCGGGGTTTACCCTGCTTGCCCTCAATACTCTCGATGAGAGCCGTCTCCTCACCACAAATGTATGCGCCGGCACCACGGTGGAGGTACACGTCGAACGCATACCCGCTCCCACATGCGTTTTTTCCAAGGAAGCCAGCTTTATAGGCCTCGTTGACGGCCTGCTGAACATGCGCAGCCTCTTGGAAGAACTCGCCACGAATGTAAATATAAGCCGCTGTTGCATTCATTGCGCGCCCGGCAACGAGACAGCCTTCGATGAGCTTGTGGGGGTCGCCACGCAAGATCTCGCGGTCCTTGCAGGTACCGGGTTCGCCTTCGTCCGCATTAACGACGAGGTAGCGTGGGCTGGGGGGAAGAATAAGTACAAATAACAGAAACCCGAGAATAATCCTCTGAATGGGGGATGACCGCACAGTGAAGACGTGTCAAAACGCACCGCTTATCCTTCTCCCAACCAGGCTTGTTCATAAAACTCCACTTCAAACCACTCGGAAACCCAGCCCCACCGCGACCTCTGAGACCAGAATCTTTGATCGTTTGAATGATCCACGAATCCCCCTTGTGAATGATATCTTTCGTGCGGTGCCAGTCACCACGGGACTAGACAAAGGAGACAAGTCAAAATGCATCCAGTAAGAGATAATATTGTCATTCACGTACCACGGCACCCTTGATACCATGGTCATGCCTGCAATAGGCATTGGTAAAGATACGGTCCTGGTCCTTCAGCCCGCCATACCGCCTGACGGGTGGATCCTGGACTGTAGCGAACGACCGCCGCGTAGTCGGCGGTAGTGGGCGCGGGACGCCTATGACCAAGATTCAGCATCTGAGTAGTTGTATAGTAGTTTGACGCACGAGCCACTCTTGAAGCTTTTAACATCGTTTCGAACGACGGGAAAGAGGTTGCCGTTGCGTGCAACGTCGAAGAGGTGCCATTAGTTAATCATCCCGGCGTTCTCCGAAGTTCAAGCAGCCAATCGACACCTCCTCTTTTGCTGTTTCACAGTTTCACACCACCTTACTGACAATGGGCGATCAATATTCAGTGTTCATCGTCAACACGAGTCAATAAGTGACCTTGGTTATCTGGAGCTCAAGTCGTCAAAAGATCTGCTAATTTCAAGAGTATATGGCAGTGAATCGTTTGTTCAATGCGAAGTCAGGCTTTTTGCGCTCGAGGTGGCAGGTATGTTCAGCTCGTATCCAAATCCTCAAGATCTCGCATCCTGCCATCACGATAATTTGAGTCATATATTGGCTACACCATGGTTGCTCCTCCAACGCTGAAACTTTAACAATATATCCGGGGTTATTTGCTTCTTGACGCTTTTTGCAGCGGTAACGAATGCCTCGTGAGGGACCTGTTGAGGGATGTTATATGGTATGAATTATCCCTCGACAGCGAAGTTTCGTCACATACCCAGGGTGCGTTCAAGTCCATTTGCATTGTCAGCAATGCCGCCTCTTGACAAAGTGAGGAAATTTCTGCACCCGAGCACCCTTCCGTCTCCATGTTCCGTGGTTATTCTCATACAGAATGACAGTATTATGACAATCACCACATACCAGAGAGGCAATTTCTTCCAAATTTATATTTGGGTCAACGCTCATCTTTTGCGTGCGGATCTTAAGTATCTCGACTCGGCCAGCATGGTCGGGTGGTCCGACGTATAGGATACGGTCCAATCTCCCTGGGCGCATGAGAGCGGAATCCTAAAGATCCGTTGATTGGCATCCAGAAAATGAACAACCTCAACACTCACGAGGACCTCTGGTCTATTCGTCGCACCGATAACAGTGACGCCGACCAGCTCTTCTACTCCATCCATCTCGTTCAAAAGGCTGGTAAGAACACCTTCGTGCGAACCACCATCAGTACCAGATGACCGAGACAGAGCGAGTGCATCTATCTCATCCTATAAAGATGCTAGTCAGAGACTTGTTTGAGATGATAGGATGGGTCACGAACAAAAAATACAATGGAAGGTGCAGCGGCTCGGGCTTTACGAAAGATTTCTCGCACCGCTCGCTCGGACTCGCCTACGTACTTGTTTAGCAACTGGAGTTTTTGTCAGCTTCGGTCGTAATGAATGGTTCATGTGTGTGTGTAAACAGACAATGCTTACCTCTGGTCCTCGAACAGCCACAAAGTTAACACCGCTCTCTGTTGCAGTCGCACGCACAAGTATGGTCTTACTGCATCCAGGGGGACCACAGAGCAGAATGCCTCGCGGCGCACGTATACCAAGTCGTGCGAGAGTCGCCCCGTGTATCAAAGGCCACTCAACGCTCTCGCGCAAGCGAGCAATCGTTGATGACAATCCTCCGATGTCCGCAAAATGGACAGGGGCCATGTCTAAGAAATGAGCCCGCATAGCGGAAGGGCGGATAGTAGGGAGGGAGGCATTGAGATCGCTAGCAGCGAGATAGATGGAAGGAGAAGAATCGGGTGGTGATACTGCAGCGGGCGAAGATGCAAGAAAGCGTTTGATTGCCCTTGTTCCTGCTTCACGGACGACCGCGGCCAAATCAGCACCAACATAACCATGTGCTCGAGATGCAACTGAGCGAATGCCGTCAGCAGAGACGGTATGTGGTGTTCTGGAGAGCAGAACATTGAGAATGGAAATGCGGGCCTCAATGTCAGGAATGCCTAGATAGGTCAAAAAGTCAATGGACTACGTCTTCTGGACATCAAGAAATTCCTGCCTATTTCTATTTCTCGATCAAATCGTCCTGGCCTCCTCAATGCTGGATCAATCGCGTTCGGTCTATTCGTCGTCGCAACAACAACGACCTTGGCATCCCCATCTTCTTCTACACCATCCATCTCCGTTAATAGAGTCGCTACCACTCTTTTCTCCACTTCTCCTCCAGCACTCTCCTCTCGCCGAGGACAGATTGCGTCTACCTCATCTAAGACGATGATACAAGGCGCCTTTGCACGTGCGTCAGAAAAGACGCGTCGTAGGCTAGCTTCTGTCTCGCCGTGATATGCAGAACTCAGTTCTGGGCCATTGACGATCAAGACAGACGAATTCGTGGAGGAGGCTATCGCGCGCGCAAGATGTGTTTTTCCTGTGCCGGGAGGGCCGTATAGCAGAAGACCGCGAGGAGGCTTGAGGCCTATGTGAATTACAGTCAATCAGGCGAAATGCAGAATTAGGGCGATTTAGATTCACCAAAATGACGGAAGAGATCGGGTCTTGTCAAAGGGATTTCAATAAGATCACGAATCTGTGCGATCTGCTTGTCCAAGCCACCAACGGACGAGTAGACTTCGGGATTTGCAGACGGACCCAAACTCTCAATTTGTGGCTTAGGGGGAAAATGTAGATAGAGACAAAGTATGGGTGATACGAACTGACCTTCTCGGAAACTGTAAGCTTTGTTCCATCGTCGATGATCACCATGGTTTCCCAATCCATAGTGCAAAGTGGCGGTATTGACTCAACAGAAAGCCCGTTCAGGGTGTCCACCAGATCGGCAACAGACGCGTCCCCCGCAGGCCTTTTGGATAACACAGAAGAGACAGCAAATCGTCTCGTTTGTCCTTCATATTGTACCTGAACTACTTGGGTAGGGGTAATATATTTGAGATCGACTGAGAAATTATTGGATAAGTACATCAACGGTGGGGAGGGCGATCATTGACTGCACCTAGCGACTCCCGAACAAGTAAGCTGAGCCAGTCACGACGGGGTTTCTTTTCCTTCAAATTATCAGGAGGCAAAAGCGATTCGTTAGAGTTGATTTCCGTCAGCCGCACGGTGCCCGCCTCACGGGCCTGCTTGAAAGAGGGCAACCACGATTTAAGCTTCTGGCCCCGCGGCACGTTGAACGGGAACAGTTGGACTTTGCTACCCTCCCTCAACTTTGCAGTTAGAAGTAGGGAAGGCATAGCCTGTACGGCTAGATCCAAAAGAATACGGTTACGGTCAGGAGTGTAAACGAGTGCTAGGTTAACTCACTTTCCAACAACAATTCTGTGGAGGGCCATATTATTCCGACCGCATACGCCTTATGGTAGGTTCAGCAGGAAATAAGTTGTTTCGGGAGGAGATGAAGTATCTTCTGCCTACCTTTTGCGCAATATCTGCTGCAACCAATGCGACAGGATCCCCGGCGCATAGCTTTGTACGCTTCAGAGTATCGCTACTGATCAACACGCGTCGACTTGCTCGACCTTGTACTTCTTCAGGATCAGCGACTCGTACGATGAATGTGGACGATGAGATGGATGCCATTGTTGAGAAGGAGACTCGCTACTTCTGAATCACGACCACTCTTCCACTCTTCCATAAAATGATGATGGATGAGTAAACGGGTTTCTATCTTCTGAAATACATTTGACATCCTGCTGTGATACACTGGAGGTGTCACTCACTTGAACAAAGCGCAGCTGGTTTTAGTGAGGTTCACAAGAATTCTGCAAAATAGTCAGGCGCACTTCAATGAAACATATTCGGTAGTGGGTCACCATTGATTTTAACAGTTTTCAAGAGACATACCAAGTTGGTTTTCTCTGCGAAACTCTGTAGAATACAGCTGCTGTGTTTCTAAGCCAAGTTTTGCGGAGACCGGAATGTAAGAAGAGGCCGTGGGAAAAAGATCTCAGTGCTGGCTGCAAACGGAGGCAGACGTAATCGTGAAGGCCATGCGCAGAAGTCTACCATCTGCTAATCATCGACGGTTATGCGGTTCACGTTTAGGTTTCTCTCAGTCTGTGCACTGCTGACCGTCGCGTCTTGGGCATACCATCACGAGGAATATAACGAAGAACTGACTCTTCGACCGCTGTCAGATGGCAAACTCGCCGCGCGATTCTCCTTCACTATGTTGCTGGAAGGAGCACTACCTCGTGAACCTAGTAGCTTGGATGACGATGATGAATGCACGTATCGGATTTCCCGCTGCAGTTGGTGTGTCAGTTAAGTTGATCTCCACCTACAGCACAACATTACACCCTCTTCCCTCTGGCACTAGGGCAGATCTTGAGAGAGCACGCTGTTCCGGAGCTTCATCTCACTCTGAATGCCGGAAAGTGGGATTATGAACGCTGGGGATATCCCGATGAGACGGGTGTTGGGAGTGGTGCCGAACTATGGGCTTGGATGGGTGATGGCGGGTCTTCCAGGTGAGTAGCAGCTATATCTCATGTTCATGCTAGCTCAACACGTCGCTTGATCACAGCATCAAGGAACGCTGGAAAGGCATGCAAAATGCACTCGCAGGCCTCTTCTGCGCGTCTCTGAATGGGATGAATAGTCAACTTACTACGTCTCCAACTCGAGCTTTCCCACCTGCAGGAGACCTTCCTCTCCTTCCCACTCCGCATACATATCGTCTTCTCCACGCAACACTCGCAGCTGAGCATGTTTGCACTGAGAACCTTACTCCCTTTCTGAAACTCCTACCATGTCCTGCACGGGCAGGTATCGCATCGCTGCTCATGCCGCATAAGATATTTGATGCAGATTGGCATGGGCTCGGCGTTCATGTGAGATGGAGATCAGGAGTGGGCGTGGAGCTTGCACTGGCTGTCCAGGTGGTGTTTGATCCCGTGCGTGTATCTGTGGAACAGAAGAGAGGTACATATTTTGAATGACCAAACTCTTTCTTGTCCGAAGTTTTCTGACCTTCTTCAGATTGGTCCTTACGTTCCGTCTTTGATCGTACTATTCTTCACCCGTGTCCAGTCGCAAACTCGAGTCGCATTCGCGTGAAGCTTCCGTCTGACAGCGGAAGCGCATATTCAATAACGCCCGAGCCTTCGGAAGTGCATGGTGATTTTGCAACATACGACGTTTCAGCGGGTTTGTATGCCCATTACTCTTGACCAACTTCTACTGATGACACCACTAGTGTCGGATGAACTCGATGTTGCTTTGCGCTGGCCCGAAGAAACCGCGTTCCCATATAGTGCGTATGGGATCCCAACATTTCGCAACAGTCATGAACATAATCCCTTTCATGGACAGCCACTGCAACACCCTCTTCTGCGCTCTCGGATTTTTCAGTGCAACGCGCACTCAAAGGTGCAAGTCAGACGCATGGGCAATTGTCCCTGGTTATCCGTAATAACCGTCCTGATGAGATCCGCGTGCTCTATCTTGAGACCATGCCTTGGCACGTGGAGTTTTATCTGCACACTCTCAGAGTTGAGCGTGATGGGCGACCTCAAGGTGCGCGACTTCTGCACGCCCTCAAAGGCATATCCAGTTGAATTTTACATTTTTCGTAGACTATCTATCCTCGAATCTCACATACACTCCACCAATTCCTCATTCTCACCCGGCACTTTTGCAAACCGTGCTTACCCTTCCACCATTAAGCACTCTACGACTTTCTGTAGATGCACACAAATCCTTCTTGCGTTATACTGAGCATCCGCCAGATGCGCAAAGGGGATGGAATCTTCCGCCAGCTGTCTTCGTATCCCTCTCTCCATCCAACTCAAGCGTAACGTCCGGCCGCGAAGGCAGAGGCTGGGACGGTGCAAGGCGGGTGTACACTAGCGTAATGCTTGTTGATCTGGCAACTCCTGATTTCAGCATGCCTTACAACGTGATTATCATGAGTTGCACGCTCTTCGCATTAATATTCGGTAGTGTATTCAATTTATTGACGCGGAAATTTGTTGTGGTGAAGTTGCCCATGCATGAGGAGCGAACTCATGTTGTAGATCGATAATCGGGATATGGAGGTGTTTGTTGTTTTCGGTAATCGATCGGGTTGGATTGGCATATCTTAGACTTGTTATCTGCGAGGATGTAGCGCCCGTTCTTAAACAGGGCTTGCTAATGTTTACTTATGGACATCGGGTGAGTCGTTGCCGTAGACATCTCTTTACAACTGTTTTGCCGCTCTGTGGGGCATTCCGATTATTCATATGGTGCGCTATTCTTGTTATCATCTGATCTGGGACACAGAATAATTTGGTTCTTCAAGAGATGCATTGTTCTATCCGGCGGATAGCATACGTCTTCGGGTGAGAAGAATTGCACTACGTATGTGGTCCTTGTCTTTCTCTTCGGAAACAACGGCTAGTCCTAACTTGCCTAGGACTATCGTCTCTCAAAAGGCGTTTCTACATTCTGGACAGTGACTCAGTCATTCGCATCCCCAAGCTTGGTTTACTCACCATCGCGGCCTGTTTTTCTATGTTTGGATCTGTGAGACTAACGTTGCAGTATCTCTTTGGAATACCATCACGATCCAGTCATATTTTCTGCCTTGGGCGCCGTTTTTGCATCGTCTAGCTGTCTCCGAAGGATCGGAGAATTTGTGGTATGCAGCACTTTGCCTCTTGGAGATAGGCTGCAGTTTTTTCTTACGAGCTGTTGGTGGCGCAAGCTATTCCGGACGTTGACCCATGGTCGCAGCGGAGCATCGCTGGTTGTCTCCACCTGATCCAGCGCTTGTGGCGCCATTCAGCCTTCGTACTTTCGGAGCAAGACGCGCCCCAGCAGCCGGAGCGATTGCACTGCATTCCCCCATGTGTTTCCCCTTCGTCTATAAAATGAATGCTCGCGCGTGTGCGCCGGCATCAGCTAAACAGACCATCGATAGGGACCTCGATGTTCTGACTATAGTGGGGCCTATGGAACCAAACCATGAGTCCTGCGCTAGTTTAAGTGGTATCGTCGTTTCGAATATCTGCTTATGTCTAGCTTCATGCAGACTTCCGCTTCCTTTCGTCAATCAAGTTAGAAGATCGACGCCTTGATCGCAACAAGAGTCGGTCCGTAAGGGTGTAGCTCAAGTTTATGGATCCCATCGCTTGTCAGTGATGCACGCAGCCCTGGTCTGTGATGCCGTGAGTAGTTTGTTGAACAGATCATATGGAAGTCCGCGCGCGGGCTTCCAATCCTGATATCGTTATATCTTCGGTATATGGGTCGCCTTGTGATCAGGGCGCTAGGACTGACGATACTTCCCCTATGTCACTTTGAGCAGAACATCAGTGCATTGCTAACCCGGCGAGTCTCAAGGCTTCAGGTCGTGAATGCATGATCTCACTTGTCTGCGACAAAGCTCCTATGTTGAACTGGAGGCATTGTCGAACTTGAGCGGCGTTCAAGCACCTTTGCCACTTTCGAATGTCTTGCTCCTGGCACCTAAACATTCAAGTTTACCAAGTTTCGGAAATGGCGCCTTTCTTGGTAGGCCAAATGGTGTAAATTTCTCAGAGACTGCTTAGGTATGGTCGTGCATACCACATCTTACCCTCTGACCTTCGACATCGGACGATTCGTGAAGATGTACGTTTTGCGTACACAACTGGCTCACTCAGCTTTTTCAGTATCGTCAGGGAATGAACATGGGATGCGACATATGGCGCCAAGTATATGTGAGTGCCTTATCGCTTCTAATAACCTGGCAAACTGGAGCGCTTGCCAACAGCCATCAGCTTATACCCATTCGACAGATTTTGCTGGGGTATCTATGGTGTAGCTCAAACTACCGAAGCTCCCGAATGCTATTAACAGAGAAGAAGACAAGTACATATAATTGCTCTTTTTATGATTTTGTTGCGATGTACACATGCTCATGTCGAGGAGAACTGTATGCATAGGTCCCTGAACGATCGACCACATTGCAGGCTTGGTATTTGGCAACTTGGTCAGTCAACGTAAGTCTTCTTTGCATGCTCGAATTGTCAAGCTACCTTCAAGTCCAAAATATCCGAACGGAGATGTCACATCCTGCTGCCGTTGCTCCCGAATCAAGACCCTATGTTAACTGGTGAACCCGAATGCTCGCTTCAGCAGGAAGGAAGAGAGCACCAAATACTGATGAGTACATCCGTGTAGTTCGTAAACTCATGTCACCTTCATTAAGGGTTGGATCAAAGGGTATAGACAGTCAAGTTACACTGGTATGGCATGAAATGCAAAATCACTTGCGTTCTAAATAATATTTGATCGCTCGTTAAAACCTTTCCCACAGCTCTCGCAACGAAGTTCTACTCGATGGATCGCGTAAAGATAGTCTTGCGGATTCGATGATCACCTGGTCAAACACCTGCATCTTGGAAGGCAAGGCACTTTAGAAAGCAGGAGCTGCCGGGGTAGTGCACCAACTTGCTCGATCTAGAGTAGTCTAGAGTCTCCTCCAATTGAACGTCAGTTCACTCCGACTTTTGCCAGCATGCCAAGGCCACCCTAGAACTCTTTCCGGCACATTCGTAGAACCACAGGACTGTCATGAACCGGATTGAGAGTGCAATACCCAGGCTCTCATATCCCACACGTTCCTCCACGTCACAATGGCCATCAGGTGCACTACTAGGCAGACCACTGCCAAGGTCTCCGCATATGTTCTACCGTTCCATGCCGCATGCATGGCAGGACACGACTAAAATATAAGTAGTGTATACAGGTGTCGAGACGCCAATGAGTCGTATTTTCCGACAACAATTCGGTGTTCATCAGGCACCCGTGAGTGATCCGCGCACGTGTACATAGATGCGAACCTCACTGGCAGAAGCAGGCATCCAAATCTTCTGCTACAAAACGGAAGGAGATACATAAGAGTACATATCAAATTTGAGTCGTCTTGGCACGTGTCCGACAGCAATGCTAGTCGAAAAAAAAAATCGAAGGCCTGAAATAGAGCGCGAAAGCAAGTGATATTGACGGAGATATTCATTACAAAGGCTGCAGGGTGTGAAGAAAATGTAACGTTAATGGCAAGTTAATGGTACAGAACATGGGCCTGAGTACAAGTGCGATTGACATCATGCGCGGTGCGACGGGTATAAGGTGGTGCGTAAAGACAGAAGGATAAACGTTTTGGGGCAGAGATGGAAAGAGGGATATCCCCGGTCAATCGGCTCTTGGTGCAAAACACGCCCAGGGTAAATAGTGCCAACGGAGGGATGCCAGATTAGCTAGGCAGTCGTCGGGCTGCGGCAGTGCGACACTGGAAGCAGTCATCATTGACGGTGTCGATGACTTTGTGCACATCCGGCCCATACACCTGGTTTAGATCGTGATCGAGTCAGTGCTTAGGCATCACTCACTACCACGTCCACAGGATAACACAAACTGACCTTGATACAGCCAGCATCACGGCAATGTTTCGGATGAAGAATGCTCCACTCGCATCGACTAGAGTTACAATCCATGATGGCGACAACAAGGTGGCGTTGGAAGTGCTGAGAAAATACAGAGAAAAAAAATACAGATGAGACGTGTCAGGCTTGGAATCGTGCGACGCAGCACCACGTGGAAGAAATGTACCCCGCATCGCTTCCAGCGAGTTCCTTCACTGCAAGACAACGACAGTGAGCAATCAAGGACGTAAAGGTTGGAGGTAGGAACGTACGCTATTCGACGGCACATGAGACGTGAGGGATGGTGGGTGAGAAACGGGGGATGAGAGATGGGTGGACTGGCGGCGGATTATATGTATGTCGAACTCGTGACTCGACAAGGATCAATTTCCAAGGGATTGAGCATGGCAGGGGCCGGAGATTGCAGGGTTCTTATAGGACGCGGAAGAGAACAAAGAATTGCCGGTTAACTTGTCTCTCGTCAGGTTCGGTCGACAGTTCGGTCGTGAATGCATCACCGTGTCAAGATGACACCTTTCTTTTTGGGTCTATGTAATCCATCAACTCATCTCTTCACTTTCATGTCGTGCTAATCCCTGATTTTTCCCCACCAACACGCGAAGTCGGACAGCTATCGATGGATGAATCATGCATTCAATTCCGACTGCCCCAACACGACTCAAGGCGTCTATCTAAGTACTCGTTTATTTTCACTCACCAGATTGCCTTCTTCATGCACAATTCGCCCGCGTGTACGTAGACATTCCGTTCCAGGTTCCCGCAAACTGTCACCTTTCTTTTCCTTTTTTCGCCATCCACCCCCACCTCCGAGGCCTCCGAAGCATCCTTGCTCTCCATTAGAGAGCAACTCCATTCCAGCAATCTACAATACAACCATTTCGGTATATTCTATTTGCGGCATTCCCTCCTAGCTTCAGAGCTTGTCCAGCAACCGTTGGATATGGCGTTCGGTGGCACTCAATTCTTTGTGCGTCGCCGGCAGCGTGTCTTCCATTTTGGCATCTTATCGCATTTTCTTATTGACATGGAGATATGCGACTACATCCAGGCGAAAACATAAAAAGAGCATACAACATATGCACCGGTATGTACTTATATTGAAGTCGGTTTGTCAGACCATCTTCCACTTCGGATCCGACATTGCCAGCCCTTCGTTCTACGATCATCCGCATCCTCAATCAATTTTTGGAAAAGAGTTTTAACTTTTCGCACTAACTTCATGTTGAAACCTCAGTATGCTGAGTATATCTGCTGTCTGGTTGCGACACCGCCTAATAACGCTGCAGGACTTGTGCGTACTTATATTTTCGTAGCAAAATAAAGAAACATCAGTTCCCGTCGAACAAGGTGCGTACCACGCCCAAACCTTGAACTCGAAGGACTCGTTCGCGCTGGAGCCCGTGCACGCCGTCTTCGATCTGACACAAATCTTGCATGCTGCAAAAAGATTCGGTCTTAGGTCGACACAAATCGGCTCGGAACTTGACTTCATCAGAGATAACCATGCCGACTCGTTATCTCGAACTAATTCGCTCTTCCGTCAAGCCCATCCCGATATCTAGATCATCGCCGGCAATCACCATATATGCTATCACGATGAACGCGCTGCTAGTACACAATTTGCTCTGCCCATGATGTCTACAGTCACCCACCTGTATCTCGCGCCATAGCGGTACTTACGATCCGCTAAAGTTTGCCTCGTGATCAGCATTCGAGCTTGTCCAATGGATCTCGGTATAGTTTTCTGCGGATTCCGTTCTGATGTCAGCTTCGAATTTTTCGCAGGCTTCGCAGGCTTCGCAGGACTTCTCCTGCGGGAGCAATACGTAGGCAATGCAGACCCTGCCATGCTTCTGACCAGTTCTGGCTTTTCTCCAAAGGTATCCTCTTTCCTCCCATAAATTTTTTTTTCCACGTTTTTTTTAGCCCTCACCATGCAGCTCGAGCTTACTCCCATGCATGTTATTCTCAGACATAGCTTATCGTGCTCGCTAAATATGTGCAGCAAACGAAGAACAACAGCGTCGGAAGGGTCAGACCACAGGCCTTCCATACGCTGCATCCCCAGAATGTTGGATTCTCTGTGTCAGCCTGAGCAAACGTGTGGGCTGTCCTGGATACTACGCTAATGATGGAAACAAGACGAGAAATTGGCCTCCTTTTATCGATCTGAGCATCTAATGTTCCAACGACAACGCTGCCCATTGTCAATGTCCAGAACATGAGTGATCGCACGAAGCCTTTGCCACTGCCCTGCCGTATCCTATCACAGTAATATTGAATCCTTCAACGACAAGTTCTCCCTCACCTCGCAAAGTTCTGCGCGCTCCGTTTTTCAAAGTACCGTAGATGCGTGCTTTTTTTTCTCTCACTCACCATTTTTTCGAACTTTAGGATTGTTATTCGGAATTGACGGAGAATAGTACGTATAGCGAGCGATGACGATGTAGAGTACAACATATCGTGACATCGTCCTATGACCTTTATGGTTTGATGGCGATGCTCTTCAAGGCCGTCATTTTGAAGTTGCTGTAATGGGAGCTGATATAGTCTCCCAGTGGCAGATTGTAAGTAGACACTTCCTTCAACCTCCGTACCTCAGGATATCCGTGTCTGACTCGACTCCTTCCTGACGCTGCACACGCAAGCAACGATGATCACTACTGTCAAAGCGATCGATATTGACAATGGATGGCAGTGGAAAGAACGTGATACCTCCTTTCCATCTGCGCTTGATGAGCCAGGTCATTCATCGGCATGGCGCGTCGCTCAAACATTTCCATCCGAGATACATGTCGAGTTGTTGAAGGCAGGAATGATCTCCGATCTGTACGTGGAGTTCAACGAACACAAGGTTCAGTGTACGTTTATGTTGGTATATGTCTTCCGATTTGACACCTTATGGAGGCGGTGACTCTTAGGGATTGGCCCGAGGGAATGGTTGTATAAAACGTCTTTTTCACTGGATGGGCTTCCGGAACGAGCAAAGAACTATCAGTTTATATTCGAAGGTCTCGATACGTATGCTGAAGTCTATCTCGTGAGTTTTGTCATCAACTATGTTGACATGATATCTAAAAACTTAGGTCGGCAGTTAGAACGGGTCCAACATCCTTTCTTCGGCCAACCAGTTCCGCACTTACATTGTATGTCTTCCTTTGTTCAGGTGAACGATCATTAGCAGCATCTATTGAAAATCTTAGGTTGACATTGAACGCAGCGCCTTGAGACACGAAAATACCCTTTTGCCACACTTCAAGTTTGCATTCCTGCTTGGCAAGGAGCTCGAAACACAATATGGCCGTGTGCGTGCAGGATCGTGCAATCCTGACGCAAGCCGCGTTTATATACGCAAGGCACAATATGATTGGAGGTATGTTTATACAGTATATTGTGAAGTCGGCGATCTGACGGTGTGCCATAGATGGGACTGGGTGAATATCCTCAGTCAATCCTTCGTGAACTGCCCAAATAAATAAATAAATAAAATCATTGATTTTTTCACAGGGTCCGGAGCTCATGACTACAGGTCCCTATCGACCTATCCGCCTTATCGCATACGATAGTCGCCTCGTATTACTGCTCATCAAAGCTCATGTTTCTGCCAGCCTCGATACATCCTTTGTACTCGATATCGTGCTCAAAGGCACCGCATCTCTCGTGGATGCCGCCCGTGTTACTATCAGACACATAGCAGAAGACCGTGTGGTTCGGGAGGAGGGTGTTTGTTTGAAGAATTTTATCTTTCAAGAAGCGAATGGACACAGCGTGGCGAAAGACGTGGTGAAGTGGGCATTTACAGAGAACGAGGTGGAACTTTGGTGGCCCGTAAAGTACGGTAAGCAGGCATTGTATGAAGTGCTTGTCGATCTTGTCGATCAGGTGAGCGGTATTGTGTTACAAGTTATTCCATTCTAATTTTGACCGGATCAATGATGAGAAGAATGGGGAAATCCTCGACACAAAAGTCCAACGTATTGGTTTCCGTCGTATACAGCTGATTCAGGAGCCGCTTCAAGAATCTGATCAGTATGGACAAGGGACGACGTTTCTCTTTGAGATCAATAATGTACGCATCTTCATGGGAGGTGCGTATGATAACATGAATCCGCAGAACAAAAATTATGCTGAGGGATAATTTCAGGCTCAAACTGGATCCCAGCGGACAACTTTCTCACATAAATTGATCCAGAACGATACCGCGCATGGTTGACGCTCTTGCGGGACGGGAACCAAAATATGGTCCATTTGTGGGGAGGGGGCGTTTTCGAGCCTGATGTGTTCTATGATACTTGCGACCGTGCGTCTTCTCGCCAACCACTTTTGTACAAGTTCATCGACATGTTTCCCGACGCGCTGCAAGTATCATATCTTACGCCACGCTTGCAGAGCTCGGTATTCTCATTTGGCAAGACTTCCAATTTTCTTGTGGGATATACCCTGCGCACAAGGCATTTGTTGAGAACGTCCGTTGTGAGGCGGAGGACAACGTTTGCCGATTGCGGCATCATCCCTCACTAGCGCTCTTCTGCGGAAATAACGAAGGTAAACGATCCTTTAATAACGAACTGAAGCTACACTGATTCTACTAATTACTGATTTCATGCAGATTATCAACAAGTCCTCCAATGGGACGTCGAAACCAACCTGCCTGCACTCGTTCTCTATGAGGACGTTTTGCCGTCTGTGGTCGAGCGTCTCACATCTCCGAGGATTCCATACCACCGTGGTTCCTCCTACGGTGGGTGACATCCATGCGTGGAACGTCTGGGCGGGTCGAGAACTCCCTTGGCAGAAGTACGATGAAATGGGAGGACGCTTCATTAGGTTTGTCCCTTCACATGTGCATCTTCCTTATTTGATAGCGACGCCTCTTTTAATTATTGTCTCACACATCAGCGAATTTGGTATGCCGAGCATGCCTGATCTGCGCACCATCTATTATTGGATGGGCTCCTTGCGCGATAACGAGAGAGAGCATTACGTCCAGGCGCCCATCATGGCGCAGCATTGTCGCGCAGGCCAATTTGAAAGGCGGTTTGCTATAGCTTTGAATGAGAATTTCCGGCTGACAAGTGATCTTGAGACGTACGTTCGAACTTTGTTCATGACTATTCATAACCCTTTCATTAACTTGCTGGGACGGTCTGCCGATAAAAGCCATGTCTACAATACCCAGATGATGCGGTCAGAGGCCGTAAGTTATGCCTACCGTGTATGGAGGAGGGAATGGCGGGGTCGGGGGAAAGAATATGTGCGTAACTCGTCTCCGTTTGGCCTTTGGTGACTTGCAACTCTTTCTGCCAGACTGCTGGCGTTCTCGTGTGGCAACTGAATGACTGTTGGCCTGTTACTTCATGGGCCATTGCCGACTATTTCGTAGGTATAGCATGTTTTCCTAATGAGAACATGTGTGATCTCAGTATCCTATGTAGTTACGTCCAAAGCTAGTGTACTATACCATCGCGCGAGAGCTCAAGTCAATTACCGTTGGTATCCGGCGCTCAGTATGTTCAGATCGCACTCGATTCATACTAATTCATCTCACATTCTTTGTCCTATAGGTCGTAAAAAACCAGAGAAAACGATCGACCTAAACAGGTGCCTTCAGCATCGTCTGCACTGGAATATAGATTAACTGTCGCTCATAGTTCTACGAATTTGGAGCTTTTCAAACGAGCGATGCGACAGCTTCTATCTGGGGCACAAATAGCACGCTTGATCAGCGTAGACTACTGCTCGTATTTTCCGCTCACGACCTCAGCTCTTCCTGGGTGGAAAGTTCCACAGCGGTTGTCACACTTCTACCAAATCAGACCACAGAACTCTTCTCTACACGCGTACCCACTCCTATGAAAGACCCACAGGCTCATCGGTGGTCGTCTCAGCGAAGCTGGTGAACGAAGATACGGGAGAGGTCGTAGCCCAGTATGCCGATTGGCCACAACCGTTCAAGTACCTTCATCTTCCTACAACGGCGGAAGTCAACGCCAAGGTGTCAGGGGAGCAAGTGCGAGTAAGCGTTGTGCGGCCGGTGAAGGGACTCGTTTTCAGTGTGGCAGAAGAGGATGGGGGAAAGGTCAGGTGGAGTGACAATGCGTTGGACGTCATACCAGGGAATGATCAGGTCATCATCGCGGAGGGACTGCAAGAAAGGAACATTCTAGCGGCGTGGTTAGGAAGCGAAAAGGCAAAGTTAGTGTAGGAGGGAACGGGGAGAAGGTCGATGTTGATGACAGTAAGCCAGACTTGGAGAAGTGAACTCATCGCAAAGGTTAGACACTTGGAACTTACTACGCGTATGATCAACGTTGATGGGTCGAAGCGAATAAACTACACATCAGTGTATTTTCTCTATGTAATTTGAGACCGCCTAAACTAAGGAGATACCACTTACACGCACATATTCGCCTTCTGAGCCCCAGCTCCCCATTTTGCAGATCTGAATCTCATCGACGTCCCACAAGCCAAGCGTAACATCTGTGGGCATTATTCCCTTTTCTCGCCTATTGATAACCTCAGGGGTCGCATGTGATGCGGCCAGGGGAAGAGAGGGCGGTGTATTGGATTCTGTGTCTGTCCCCTCGTCCTCGACGGCCGAAATGGAGCGGAAAGCGATTGACTGAAGGATATCGGTATATGAAAAGGGGTGTCTTGGTCCTCGGGGCTTCGGTTTGCGATATGTGGTGTTCAAGACTGTGCAATGCAGCTGATTGAAGCATGCACACCTTTTTCGTGAGGACAGTGGACAATCATAAAGGAGCGCTTACCAACCTTTAAGGGCCTGCCTTCATCAACAATGAGACCTGACCTGTGAAATTCTTTGTGCACCATCTCTGAATTGACGTAGCGTGAGATAGTGCAAGGAGAAGCCAGAGCACTACCCACCGCACACAGTATTCAATCTTTTCCCTTCTTCGCCGTCCAGCGAAGGCCCCACAAACAAGACATGCGCCCGCGACGCATCGCCCCGTTCAGCCTTCATTATGTCCATCCTCTCCAATCCTACCTTGAGCCTCTGACCGTTGAGCAAGTCCATGACCGTCGGCCGTAGAGACTCTAACAACGATTGTGCAATATCAAGAGTGTGTGAGATATTTCCTTGGTCAAGAGACATGACGCCGAGCGTCAAGTGGAGTCGGCGTGTAGGGACTACAATGCTCGCATCCAGGCCGGGGATGGAAGGTGTGCCTGCCAGGAGAGCAGAAGTAAAGCTTGACAGTGAGGTGCGAAGTTCAGCGTGGTGTCCCTCAAAGTATGTGGGTGAGCCTAGAAGCACTTCTGCAGGAAGAATTGGAATGATGGCCTTACGATAGGTAAGGATATGACTGCTTCAGTCAGATCTAATGTGCCGATACCCGTGCTCGTGTATGGACTCACAATGGGTTAATGACGGCCTCAAAGGCTTATTGTTCCGCGTATTAGCAGGAGATATGCTCTGTGCAAGCCGACCTTCAGCTTGCGCAAGGTACGGTGGCGCTTGAGCTGAATCGTGTTGGCCTCTAGTACTCCTGCCTCTTCCTCCTCGATGATAGCTCCTTTGTCCCACTGACTCTTCACCTCGATGCGTAAATAGGGTTTTCGTGTTAGGAACAAGGGTAGTGGACATGGTTGTAAAACAGCTTTGTGTGAGGTGGCGTGGCAGCGAATAGCGAAGCATTCTACAGCATTGGTCATCACGCTCGCATTTATAGCATCTCGTTTGCGAGAGGTGTCCGGTTCAATTCCAGCCGTATCCATTTTTTTAATCAACTCGAACACGACGGGCTGAATTTTTGATTATTATTATGCTATAATTATGCCTGACGATCTGAGCATCCACTCTTTTCCGATTGAGGAAAGGACCTCGAGGAAAGAATGAACTATTTTGTCTTGTTATTGTTGTACATCACAATGATCACATTTACAATACACATACATTCAACTCGGCAGATGCAGTGGGGAGGGATGGAGTCAGCACGTACCCAAAGTTGCGGCGAGAAGCTCCCCGGAGATGGGGGAAAATGCGTAGTGAATAAGAGGATGCGATGTGGCATGATCTTAATGTTCGCTGGGAAGACGAACAGAAGCGCTAGTGCAAAAGTGCGTCCGTGGGTAGGTGGAAGATGGGCCAAAATAGATGAAGGCATGGTGCAGACCACTTAAATGAGAAAGAATGAAAGATGAGGCAGAGGGTATGGTAAAATACGGTATATGAGGACGTATGAAAGGAATGAGTGTGGATAGAATGTGACAAAGCCGGAGTAGTAAGATTAGAATGAAAGCAAAAGAACGATCAATTTGTCCCTGAGAGTAGGTAGGGAATACGACGATAATGCGAGACATGGAAGAAAACACATACTCAGGCGGAACTCTGAACCGATGGAGGAAGTACACAGAGCCCTCCGCATTGCCAAGCGTCATGAATCCTCCCCGTGTCCATGGGTCCCCTCCCCTGATTCCGTTGTCTCCGCACGTTGGGTAGCCTTGAACGACGTACCCTCCTCCGGCGGTGCAATACCAGGGAAGCGCAGATTGACAGGCGATGGTGGCAATGGCAAAGTCTCGCCCTCACCTACTGACCCAAGTGGACTCACTGGCCTCGCAAAGCCGAGGGGACTCACTGGTCTTCTACCGGGACTCACTGATTTTCCAAAACTCCTGATACTCCCCAAACTGACCCTCTGCTCAAGACCAATACGACTGCTTCTCGCGGCCGTTCCGACACCCACCATACTTTCCCTCGGCCCATTATCGCCCATACCAAAATATCTCATTTCGAAGCCGCCAATATCGTCTGCCACGCGCGAGTCGCTGCGCGTATGCGCCAATAGTGGTTCAGTAACGCCGGGTCCACCATCTTTGGCAGAACCAACATCACTTGCGGTGTGTTGGTGCAAGAGCTTTGGTTTGGCAGCCGACACCGCATCCCTCTCTTCACCCAATTCCGTTGACGACGGATGAATGTTCACAACCTCTCCAAAGAATGCACCGCCCCACCCCACGCCCATCTTCGTATCCCATATTCCGCTCTTGGGATCTTCCTCCCCGATTTTCGCCTCTTCCTGTGGCCAAACTCGCCCTCTTCGCCCTCCTCACCTTCAACCCGCGTACGGATACTATCAGTCGTATAATCCGACCTGATCGCTGTACGCCGTTTGTACTCCTCATACCGCATCAAGCGCAGCACATCCTCCGATGGCCTCGTCCCCCCGTCATCGCTGCTCTCCCTCGACCCGCGCCGTGCAAGCTGATATGCAGCGAAGTCAATCCCATCTTTCTTATCCCCGTCCTCAAGCGAGCGAGGATTTGCCTGTCGGTACCGGCGCCGTGCGATGAACCATCGCGTGACAAAAAGGAAAATACAGAGCGCGAAAAAGCCGAGGAGGCCGAACAGGACCTCGACTCCGACTGACAGCTTCTTTCCGGACGTCGTGTGAGACGAATTCGTCGTAGGCTGTCCCGTGAGCGGCTTGTTGAGCACGCGAACAGTATTGAATTCCTCCAGCGCCTTGGTGGCATTCGTCAAACCCAGCAATCCAAGGCGCGGATAGATGCTGTTTGATAAGAGGGCGGAGTTATCGGTGGGAAAACTACCGTTTGAGTCCGGGATCTCGTATGCCATGACGGTGTAGGTATTACGAAGAAATGGCACGCCCAGAATCATGTCATCAAGAGTGGTGGAACTATCCAGTTGGCCATTGGCGGTCTGGATGAGACCGACGCACATATTTGAAGAAGCGTCTTGTTGAGGTTTAGCTGTCAGGTCAAGTGGGTGGAGCGACAGCTCTCGTTGCCCATCCAGCGTTATCGTCATGTTCAGCGGAGTTTGACAGGGAACATAATCTACAAGAAGTGTCAGCCTCCTTTTCTGTTGATATGGACACAAAAATCACATTGTCCATCCGATCCAGGTCCAATTCCCAAAGCGCCGTAAATGCCATTCGCGATATTAGTCGTCGTCAAGATATAAGGCACGCCAGAATCCAGTACTGCAGTCGGAAATACTGCCCCCGTATGTGAACGTCCCAGGGTGAGCGGCCTACTTTCTCCATTTACATAGACCGTAACGGCCCTGATACTTGTCTTCCAAAATGTATCGCCTTCGCTGGTGGCGAGAATTGTTGAATAAGTAATTTTACTGGGATCGGGCACGAGCGAGGACGGGTGCTGGCCGATGCTGAGTAAGGCTGGGACCTCGTCTGAATCGGGACGCGAGAGGGAGAGAGAGATGAAGCGTGAGGCAGGCGCAGAGTCAACGGGAGTGATCCCGAAAAGATTTGATGCAAAAACGGCGCCGTCGGGGGAGTTGCCTATCGATGGAGGTAATTGTTTGGCAATGATGGAGTTGAGGGGTAATGCGAGACCGAGGATGCCATCAAAAGCATTTTCCAACGGCTCATTTTCAACGGTTGTCGCAGCGGCTACAGCGATGTAATCAGTTTGACAGGCTCAAAAGACGATGCATTTTGCCATCGACCACGGACGATATGGAACTGTCCGCAGGCAAAGGTGGAAACGCACCCAGCGCCTGATTACCAATGCTATATCCGCCTATCTGGATTAAGTCCCAATAAATAGGCCCGCTAACGTTGCCAGCGAGGTATTGGATGTCAAATTGGAAACCCGTCGGAACGCCGTTTGACGGGTCGTACAATCTACCACCAGTGTTAGAGCACACGGACGAGGAGCATGATGTAGAAGCAATCCACTGATGTGAGATGAGACGATGATGAACACGTCTGCCGAAGAAGGGAATAATGATAGCTTACGAGATCGGAAGAGCCCATGTCTACCTGCAACGACAAGTTTTGATTGCTGATACCCACTTGCACGGGGACAGTATAAACACTGTATACGAAGATCAGCATCAGGTCAGAGATATCAGGCGCGACGAAACGGTGAGTTGTCTTTTATAAAGAATAAAGGAAAATAAGGCATTAAGGAAGTAAAGGTAAGGTGCGTTTGATACCACGACACATTGAATCGCGCAATGCCCACTCCGCGCGGGATGGTTATGTACACCGCTTGTGCTCGGCTCAACATGGACAGTTTGTAGAAATTGATAGAGCAGTACACGAGGTTTCTTCCGGCATGGGCTTGATGTCGCGTACAAATATTCGGCGCACGCTCTGAATGCCCGACGGTTTTTTGGAGTTCCGACGGGCGGGACAGGAAAAAATAAAAACATTGGAACCATCCGTGAAGATATAGGTGCCTTACTTGCGCCAGAGACACGATTCCCGGAACATGCTATTTGACGGATACAATCCGAACAGACGTATGTTCCATGGAACGCATCAAAAGTGAGAAGTGGCGTTGAAGTCATGGGAGCATATCTGGCGCCCAGGAATGGAATCACCTTCGTGCGCGCATCTAGGAATGATGACACGATGCATGCTCGGCTCGTGCCGTCATACATAAGCTCTCAGAGTGCGGGGGGATAGGGTAGAGTTTAAAGAAATGAAAGGTAGTCCTGCAGACGCAATGAAACTGCAAACCGAGATTGAAAAGCTCCACATGACGAGAACGTGCAATGCCTCTATCCTGAGAAGTGTGATAGAGACCACGAATCCCAAGCACCATGTTTAGAGATGCGCAGGACGAGAATAACAGAAGAGAACGGGAGAACAGGCGGAGAGATAGTACCCAAAAGATGAAAGACTTACGCTTCGTAAAAGCCGCCACCGACCATTTGAAGGGGGAGGACGACTCCTTGCAAGCCCCCATCTCTGGCATGCATCATGCGCGCCAGTTCCTTTTCCTTCCCTTTCCCCTTCTGTAGACGCGAGCGAAAGGGAGACGCGCTCATACTGCAAGAATACACGAGAGACTACAGCCTGTGCGAGTTCCAGCGAGCTGATACGCAGAGGACAAGCGAGATAGGACACGGACGAGAATCGTGAGCGGGAAGGAGAGAGGGTGGCAAAGGAGAGGACAGTGAGATGTTATTAGAGCGGTCAGTATGGTGGTCGGATCCGGAGACGGGATCGAGAATGGGGGGAGGTTGGCAAACAAGCGCCGTCTAAGTCCGGTATTGGGTTGCGGTGAAAACTGGCCGTCGGTTGCGATGATATTGACAGTCGGCAATCGTCGTGTGCGTTGCGCGGCCCGTCGTGTTCGTCGCAGTCGTAAGATGTGTGGAACGAAGGGAGTGTGTGTCTGCTCGCTTAGCGAAGAGATGGAAGCACAAAATGGGGAAGCAGTTCGTCAATGCATTCGAGCGGAACGGCTTGGCCGCGTCTCTGCGACACCGTATTACTTAATCCTTCCCCGCGTTCCTGGTCCAAATGGTCTGGCTTGTCTTGTACAGAGACACCGATTTTCACAGCATCGCTGAAATGTCAGGATCAATCTATTCACAGATAATATAAATACCGAGACCAATGGTTGCTGACTCACGCCATGAACTAGCTGTGGACAACACTTCTCATCAGCCTGCAGGCGTTCACCTCAGCTACCGCGTGATCGGACAAGTGGAGGTTGTCGTGTAGTTGGCATGAAGATATGGCTTGTATAAGTGATGGGCGCTACGAAGCCAGTTGGGCGCTGTGTGAATTTGTTGGCGAGGAAGATGCTCGATGCGCAAGATGCAAAAAAAACCAACGATGACCATCCCAGACAATTTGGCAGGAGCAAAACCAAAGTATGCTTGACAGAACACGTGTACGTAAATAGATGAACACATCTACGGACACCTCTCGCACATACTGCAGATATAATGCCAAGCGAGCGTGATGAACCAACTACACCGTGTGTCCTTGTATGTTGAATTCATGTGTGGTGACTGGTCACCGGTATATCGCTTTGATCAATTTGCTACACATGGCTGACGGTCGACGAAAAGGGAGCACACACGTTTCCCGCGTTTTTCTTCACTGGGATACGTACCTGTGGATCCAGCTTCAGAGTGCTTCACAGTGGTGTCGAAATTTGCACGAGGCTGCACGAGGCCAAATAATTGATATCGTGAGCGACTTATACGCTATTATACGGCCTACGTGACGATCGCGCCATCTTTCACGCACTGCATTCTGAATCAGACATGCGAGCAAGACAAAGTGTTGAACTGGGCGGCGCTGGATCATCACATATGGGCGCTGCCGACCAGATAGACCTGATCAAAGTCGAAGGTACTTTGTCACCATAAATAGACGTATCAAGTCAAATATCGAGTACTTAACCGCCCGCATGCAACCCGCATGCATCAACAGTGCATCAACACCCTAGATTTCGGCCGACAAGCCGCTCCAGGCCTAAGTAGTAGCCCCCAGCTTCCAGCTATTGTATGCATGTAACTTTAAGAAAAATCCAGTTGTGATACATACTAAAGCTTACAAGGCAGTATGTCCACCTGGCGATCTGTCCCACTGCTGAACAAGGATAAAAAGTAACTTGGTCGATCTTGATCATAACCCAACTTCGAGTCTCCGATCGCAGATGAACGCGGGTAATTTAGGTCTCGGAACAAGACACGGAAGATGATCGGTTCGATGGAGTATCTTTTCTATCCAAAAACGTCAACTTACTCACAGTAACGAGTTATGTCGTCTCCGTTGCTGACTCCGGTAGACTCCAGAAGATACGAACCACGCAGCAATAGCCCGTTGTCATGAGTCTTCTGCTTCGAATATCGGTTTGAAGAGAACCCGAAGTACAACTTCTGAATCGCGCTGGAACATTTTTCCAATGAAGCGGGGATCGATCGCCATCTGGAACTGAGTGGAATTTTCGTAAGTCAGCAATCGGGACCCATACGGGCCCATAAGCAGTTGCACGCCCAGGCGTGTATCAATCATCCATGTGCGTTGAGAAAATAAGTGCCCTGAATTATAGAATACGGGCCCTCACGAACATTTGTAAAACAATAGGACGAGCGTCAATCAGGTTATTTGTATGTAAGGAGAAGGAAGCAGATCAACGTTATCCGTGTAAGTTATTATCATATGTCTCCTCCTTCCAGCCCGCCATTTTTTTTTCTCAGACTCTGTGCCTCTTATAGCTCCCCTCCCCTCTACCCGCCCAGTCCTTGGTCGTGGCGCACCCTCCCTCCAGCGTGGACGCTGCCGTTCCAACCCGACCATGGCTCGTGTTCAACAGTACCCTCAACCCTCGACCTCAACCGACTGCTCGTGATTCACTAGATGCCCTAGCATCGAGACAGGCACTTGGTGTTCTGTGCCCATACGTGCTCATATTCAACCTCTTACTCCTGGAGAGAATCGATCCCCTCTTGCATCGCCAACCATCACAACGACAGCCGTTGATAACGCGATCTTGCAGCAACAGGCCTCCATCGCTCATTGAAGACACTTCAGCAACGTGGCGGTGAATGTCGGACTCCAATCTGTGCGCATACGCAACCTCCACAGTCCTCTCTTACGTTGGTCCTGATTCGCTTTTGATTGATATCTCCAGCGCCTCGACAATTTCCATCTCCAAGCCTTTCGGGCTCCCGAGTCTTCCCCTCGAAATGCATCGAATTATTCTCGAGCTTGTGCATCCTACGAAAATGAGGAAATGCTTTGATATGGGAGGCTACTACTACCAGCTAGCCTTGGTCTGCCGCACTTGGAAGAAGGAGGTGGAACGGACGTTGTACCAAGACGCTTTCGTTCACGACGGAAACCTCATGCTTTTCTGCCGCACGATTCGTGATAGGCCAGATCTCGCGCCCCTTGTCGAACGTCTGGTCGTCTACTCTGCAGCGCCGGAGCCAGCGACCCAGGACGATAAGAATGCCGTCGCGCGCATGTTCAGGACGCTCGTAAACCTGAAAGATCTCGAAATACTCGAGTCCAGGTTCCATTCGGGGAACCTTCAAGAGAAATGGATCATCAATCACGATGACTACTGGGTATTGGACGACTGTACATTCCAGCTAGTGAGTTTCACCACTCACTGGGGTTGGAGAACCCAGCTTGTAGATTTTCTGTCGAGGCAGCGTTATCTTCGTGAGTTCATTCACCGAGGAGGAACAGAGCCAACGGAATTTCCGATCCCTATTCCTGACACGACTCTTGCACACTGCAACATTTTATATGGCGAACCCCGTATTTTATTCGGCATGGACTCGCCGTACCGCAACTTGACGCATTTACGCGTCAATTTCGCCGAGATGTCGGCGAGGGAGGAGTTCGACGGAGCGGAATGTATCAAGTTTTTGGGAAAAAATCTCATCAGCTTGCACATCGCCCGAAGGATTTTTGAGGACGATTACGCAGCGACGTCGCGCATGGTCTCCATATTCGCGCCAAAGACGCCAAATCTTCTTTATTTTGCAGTGTATGAAAACATCGACTACGTGAGTTCGATTCAATCGCTACATATGCGAAGCGCACTTGTTCATCTCGTCACAGTCCAGGCGGGAGAACGCACTCCTGATGGAGCATATCTCGAAACATATGCGCAAGCTCCAATGCTTTATCTGGAGCCCACTTTGCCAAATGTGTCTCGTCGAGGGCGATTTTGACTCGGAGTCCGACGTTGAAGGTGATGGGTGGTCGATTTACTCTGACGAGTCCGACGACGAAGGCGACCTCAAGTCGCCTGATAAAATCTCACGATATGCTGATGCATTCCTGAGGGCGTGTCCGTCGCTGAAGCTGTTTGTGTCATGCAGAATGGGAAAAACCCTCGGCTTTGAGAGGAATCCTAAACCTGGACCAGATCGACCGATGGCCTTGCGGAAACACAACATGTTGCTGTGTGATGAGACTTCGGATTTCTACAGGTATATTGATCCGGACGCCCCGCTGGATTTCATCCTCTATGATATCGTCCGCGAGCCAAGATTCTCGCCCGAACAGGATCCGCATTCTCGATTGCCTCCGCGCCCCAGGTTGGACTGGAGTAAGATGGCCTAAAGCAGGTTGAAGAAGGTGAGCTTGGCGTCTTTGGACGATCTAGACATGATAACTGACTGAAAACTTGAAGTCTCATCTTCATACTGTTTTCCATCCGTTAACGATGACCAAATTTGCAGTCTGTGTCCAGATCGAATGCTTTCTTGTATTCATGTATCTTCATCTCACATGGTCCTGCTTTACTTGAAAGTAGCTCGTTCTCCACTTAATTTTCCCTTACCTTTCCCATCCCGATTTTACGTTACGACTCTCAAACGGCACACACGGTCTTCTTGCCCGCCTGGCGCCCCGCCATGCTCTGAATCATACACACAACCAATTTATCAAAAGTGGTGATGTCAAGACTTCGTTTGTTTGAATAATTTCGTTTTTATCATCCATGTTTTGATATTTGACAGTACATATGTTAGTGACTTGTGTTTTGACTGCCCTTATTGGGAAGAAATCCGGGCTAGTGTAGCAGACGAGTTTGTTAGCTGGATCCGCTTTGACTTGAGCCCCACTCCCTTCGTTGAGCCATCTGTCCCTCCGTGGACCCGTGTGGGGCCTTCTGACTCCTTACCCTCCCAATCTTGCTAATATGTCTGCATATCTTTCCGTTTCACTTGTTACTGATTTCTGCATATTGTTGCAGATTGTTGCTGTGCCTTGCTGTGCCGTCTTGTGCCGTACTTTTCATCTTTGCTTACATTCTGCTGATTCCGACGTGCTGACGAAGTAGTACCTTAAGTTAGCGTAGTCAGCCAATTCAACCACGTTTCCACGTTTTCCACACCCCCCATGCACAACGATTGCCAAGGGTTGTCAGCAGACTAAGCAGACCATGGGATATAGCTAGCTGCTATGGGACAATATGACCTGATCTTCTTGACTTTTTGCGCCGCCTTGACCACATCTTATTCATTGTCTGCGACAGACGGTGGTGCGGGATGACATCGACGATGGCGTTAATCTTGGAGACGGTTGTGCGGGATGTGCGGTTCGTCTTAGTACTGCGGTGCGTCCTGTTATTCATACTTTGCAGGTACATGTCTTGATCTCATCCGTCATCTGCGACAGAGCGCGCTTCGCGTGGTTTACGTACAGTCTCATCCTGATCTTATCGCTGAAATAGGTCTCACAGTTACTTCGGTCTCGGGTTCAATGTGGATCAAATGTGGGGACAAGGAGAGGTATTTAAAGGCATTGACTAGTCGGACTGCCCTCAAAAAAATTCTTCATTCAGCAGTCACTGCATACTCGACCGCACTAAACAGTTTCTATTGTGTTGACCATGAAAGTTTTAGTTCTCGGGTATGTCGTCCAGATTCTCTGTATGGTCAGTGGAATCCTGATTTCTGTCGCCTTATATAGTGCATCTGGATTCATTGGCTTTCCGGCCGCCCAAGCTCTTTGTCGTGCAGGCCATATCGTGTACGGTCAAACACGCTCAGAAGCTAAGACAAAAATGCTCGCAGCAGAAGAAAGTTGGTTCGATCCTCCTTCTACATCTTCAGTCATTTACTGACCATAGCTCTTCTATCGTAGTCATTCCCGTCGTCGGTGAACTGACCAAGCCAGAGACATGGATCAAAACAATTAGCGAGATAGATGCCGTCATCGACGCCATCGGTGGATCGGAGGTGTATACGCTCGGGGCGAGCATACACAAAGCCATTTCCAGTGCAGCAACCTCTGTCCGCCCCACGGGTGCGCCAAAGTTGTCCTACATCTACACCTCCGGGACGTGGGTGCACGGAGGTGATCGCACTAGGATCTTCACAGATAACACGCCGATCACGAACCCCGCTCCGCTCCTTGCGTGGCGGCCCGCTTTCGAACAGGTCATTGTATCTGATAAGGTGCTTAATGGGATCGTTATCAGGCCTGGGTTGCTTTACGGCCGTTCGGCGTCCATCCTCGCTATGCTGTTTGCTCCGGCGGAGAAGGGCAAAGTCGTCTGGTTTGGTACGCCTGGAGGGAAGATCTCGACTATTCATGCCGATGATCTAGCGGATCTGTATCTGAAAGCTGTCGAAAAGGCGCATATTATCGGCGGCCTCATTTTCGATGCAACATCCGGTCAGAGTGAGTCCACAGATGATTTGCTGAGGAGAACTGTCGAAGTATCGGGGGCACAGAGTGCCTATGAGTACAAGGCACCTTCAATGGTGAGCCGGCGCAAATATAATCGGTGACATAAAGCTAATGATGTTCACCAAGCATTCGAGGAGGCCCTCAGTCTTTCACAGATCGTGCGGCCAACTCTTGCGCGCACACTACTTGGATGGGAGCCTCGCAAGACCGGATTGGTAGACGGTTTGGAGACATATTACGCTGCTTGGAAGGCCTCGCAGTGAGTTCCGGAGGACTCAGAGGGGATATCTGCTATGTATCTTACCGAATGCAACACGTGATCATTCCATTGACGCAGACAATACTTTCAAAAGATGTGAAAAATCTGGTCACGCACTTGTTCTATAACGCAGCAGTTCACAGTATTGGGAATTGCACCTCTGTTTCAGACAGAATGGAGTATACCGAGAGCGCCATGGTCACGATACAGGTAAGACAACACAGTTCGATAGTGACCTCACTTAGCTGAGAAGATATTCTGTCAATGCTTGGGAGACACGAAATCCTTCAACGAAATTAAAAGTGCAATGCTGCCCAGTCAAATGAGGAGCGCTGCGGTCACATAAATGCCCAAACTTCTCGTAATACAACTCCTCGCGCCGTCAACAACTAACAAAATCTTGATTTTAGTGCGTCGCCACGAAATCTGTGCTGTCAGAACACTGAAACAGTATTGAATTTGCTGAACGACCCACAGCCCCGCAAGTAGGTAGGCCACCCAGGTGCACACCTTCGGTCGAGCAGACCACTTCGCCTGCGGTCTGACGCGCTCAGAACATGAAGCCAGAATACTGGCAGCGGAGGTTTCCTTGACACCTACACTTCGACCACAGTTGTCCCCGCAATAGGCGACCCTGCAAAGTCACCCTTGCCGCTGCAACCAACCTTTATACGGGCAGCCAGACTCTCGCACAACTGAAGTTCCGGGATGTGGGTGCACTGCGATAGTCGCGGAGATATATCACCGACGGACAGCAATTACGCACCCTTGATAGCTTGCCGCGTAGCAGTCGGCAATCAAACAGGCCATGGGATGATGATCGATGAGACGTTGAACGGGTCAGTGATCAGACCAGGAACGCTGTACAGGCATTCGGGTTCAAAATTGGTATGCTCTTCGCTCCTGTTGCAGAGGGGAGAGTTTATTGGCCTGGCAGTGCTGGAGGAAGGTATGCGCTAGTACGCACAGGATTGTATGTGAGGGTCGTTGGGCACAGACCATCGGCGACATGGATTTTGACGTGGCAGGCAATCAGTGCGAGTTCAGCGGATGAACTATTGCAGAAGACTGTGGGATCGAGTGTCGGTGCAAAGAAAGGTGTACTCAAGTACGAGTAACTTACGAGGAACTATCAAACGGTGAGTTCAGTTCTCTCTTGTAAGGACGGAATGCTAGATGCTCGCTTTTTCAGTATTCGAAATGGCCGTCAGTGCTTCAATCATCGCGAAGCCTACCCTGGGTCGAACGCTTCTAGTGAATGTGAACCACGCAAGTCAATCTTGAACGACGAATTGGAGACATGCTGTGCTGCTTGGAAGGCGACGTTTTACTAGTCAAATGCCAATTGCTCTGATGTGATATTACTAGATGTTACTGTATACCCGTTCGCACGCACTCATGGCCGATCGTGGGACGAAACTGCTTAGTAACGCCATATAAGCCCCAACGATTGGGTGTTGAAGAACCAGCAGAAACGGAGCGACGTGGAACCTCTTGAGTGAGTCTCAGTCCATGTGAAGGCGGCACTGGTGCTTGAGAGATACCAGATCAATTGAGCTGACCACCGGCGTTTTGTTCTCGGAAATATCTGCCAACGCGTCGGCTTGATCAAGTGGTCCTGAGTCCGCGACTGTGCAGTTAGCGAGATCAAGTGAATAGATCCGCCAACCGGGACCATTATTGAAGAAAGATACAATGGCGCGCGCACAGACCGTCTTGCAGTGGCTCTGAGAATACATCAGCAAGTGCCATGCACACTAACGTTGACGACGTGCTGCTCATCGATGTTCAACATTGATCAGTCGGCCGCCGTCACAACGCCCACCTTAATCCAGCTGCACTCCTTCCTACTGCGCACGCCGCAGCCTCATTTACTCTCTCTACCTCCACTCGCTCTTGTGTCCAGTCGTCGTTCTTTTCCATCGGTTCTATATGCACTCATGAATCGCTCAAAATACGGCTACCTCCCCCTCTTCAAAGGGAGCTTATTAACCTACCCGCAAAACCGGCAACAATGGCTCTGCATCGCGTGCGCTTTCCTGAGCCTTTTCAACAGCTACTTCATCGCTACGACGTGGATATGGCCGCCGGACCCTTCGTCTTTAATAGATGATTATCAAAGACTGTGAGTTTTTTTTTGCGAGAACCTACCTCTGGGAGCGTCGTTGTACCTCTCGAAGGACCAATGGGTCCAAGTTGGTGGGTAATCTGGAATAAGGATTGCTTGTGACAGGTACGGCCCTGGCAACCTTGGATTGGGGGGATTGTAGGCGGATAGTCGTGCTTTGGATGGTCCGTTGCGCTCGGCCGACATGACGGAAACGATGCAATCCAAGTCGAGTCGGTCCTAGACTGGACTCCGATGAGAGCAGGCCGGTTAATATCGTTTGGCCTAGCCAGTGATAAAATTCCCTAATTCGATTACCATGCCTCCAATCCAATAATTCTTGTCACCATCTCTCGTTTTCTATCTCCATCTCCTTACTCATTGTTCTGGCACTAGGAAACCCAACATCTCAGTCGGGCGATTGGACCTCATACAGCCCCAACTGGCTGACCAGCACGAACATGCCATCGTCTCCTCCATGTACACCGATGCCTTTGCTTATCCCGTCGCCACCCTCGGTCTTTCCCTCACTCTCACTAACACAAGCGCGCGCAAGATCCTCATGTACCTCCCGGATAAAGTCTCTGCACAGGCACTCTGCATTGCTCGCTCCGGCGGTTGGGAGGTGCATCCTGTTCCCTTTATTGCTCCCCCACACCAAGGTTCCGGCACGGGCTACCGCTTCGGCGACCAGTACACGAAGCTGAATTTGTGGGGATTGGAGGCGCTCGGAGTCAAAGCCGCCGTGTACCTCGATGCGGATACCCTCGCACGCAAATCATTCGACGAGTTGTTCGCGCTACCATACGATTTCGCTGCGGTTCCAGACGTATTCGTCGACAACCGACACGGCGGGTTCAAGCTCGGGTTCAATGCAGGCGTGCTCTTCCTGCGCCCCGATAACGCAACGTTCACGCACATGCTGCACAACCTTGAGCGCGCAGTATTCCCGCCGCTTGAAGCGGAGCAGGCGTTCTTGAACATATACTTCGCGGCCGAGACGGTTAGGCTCCCTTACGTGTACAACGGGAACCTCGCAATTAAGCTCCGCAATCCCGATATGTGGACTGCGATGCGCAACGATCTCCGCGTCGTGCATTATACATCAGTGAAGCCTGTGGATGTGTTTAGTGGCGTGCAGACTCGGGAGAACATAAAAAAGGGTTTGAACCGGCGGAAGGAGAAGAAAGGCGGAAAGCTGAAGGAGGAGATTGGGTGGTGGGAAAACGTTTGGATGGAGCTGTTGGAGGAGCCAGGGTTGGATGAATGTTTCGAGGGCAACCATTGGTAATTGGGATTAGTGAGTGCTGCTCCTGATCTTCGCATATTCATGGAACAATCGATATCTGTGGGTTAAATCACGGTGTAGGTGCATTTTGCTCATTTGGAGAACATCAGAGCGCGTCCCAATTCAAACAGTTGCAATCGCACTTCTCCTTGTGTTTTGGGTGTGACCGTCCTGAATTGAGTCTCCTTTCCGCTTCATCTGGCGATGAATACAATCCTCAGCATAGAGGAGACCATGGGCGTTCTCCATTCTATACACATTGCCGGCATCGATTTTGCTACCTCAGAGGCAATGTGGAGGGAGTTTCGTGAGGAGCGCTCCGGAGTTGGCTTCGGGTTCCCTCATGTCGACAAGGATTTCGAGCTGTGCTAGAGAAGTTGAACGAAGCATCACTGCGTTCATTGGATCGTTGCTACTGAGCTATCAAGTCATCGCACAAAGGTGCGGGACGCGTAGGAAGCCACGGTCTGTTACTGCCCACGCACAGAAGACAGTCCGAACCCTCCTGTGTGAGTAAGAAACCTGACAATATCAAAAGCTCACCAACAGAAATTCCTTGACGCACCCTAGGGACAAAGACTGGACTGATACAATATCTTCGAGACTCTCATTCAACATGCTTAGCCTCTAATTTAACAACAGAAAGAAACCCCATCTATCACGCACCCCTCAAAAACGCGTCAACGACTTGGATGTACCTCTCGCGCTCCTCCCAGTGTGGCACATGACTTGAATGCGCGAATTTGACCCATTTGACCTTTTCAATACCCCAAAAGAATGGCGCACAGACTTCGTCTGTCTCAAAATCGTACTCGCCGTTTAGGAGTAGGGTCGGTACTCGGATGAGGTGTACCTTGTCTCTGATATCCCATTTGTCCTCGAGGCCGTTTTTTCGCCTACAAAAAGTATTGAAAGATAGTTTGTATTGCGCCTGACAGGAGATCAGAGGAAAATCATACATATTTTTGAGCACGGTATCGTCGAGCTCCGACTGCTTGAACGAGTAAAGAAGCTCCTCGGGGAATGGCTGTATCCTGCACAAGTGCTTCTGATAGAACTTGAATATTGCTTGCGTGTACTCTACCGCCTTTGTCGTACCCTCCTCTTCGTGACGTCTCAAAATCTCCTGTATGTCCCCGGGCAGCGCTTTTCTCAACCTCGCACCGGCTTCGTTCCTCAGCCTCGCAGAAACGAGGGTATTGGAGAGGACGACGCGCCTGAGTCCTTTGGGCTGCCTGCGGATGATGAATTCTGCGGCTAAAATACCGCCCCACGAATGTCCGAGAAGATCAAACGAGTCGGGAATTGAGAAATGAGACAAGAGGTTCTCAAGCTCTGATACAAACAGGTCAATGGACCAAAATGAGGACGGTTTCGATGGTAGATGCGTGGAGCGACCGGTGCCGAGTTGATCGTAGAAGATAACAGGTGTCGGATTGTCAAGGGAAGCTAGGTCGGAGAGAGGGAGGAGATAGTCATGCGACAAACTGGGTCCGCCATGGAGAACGACGAGCGGAGGATTGGAAGAAGTGAAAAGGGTGCCAAACAGCTTGTAGTATGTGACGAACGTTTCTCCGTTCACAGTGTACGGGATCTTCCCTTCGATGCACTCGCAAGCTGCCATTGATATCGTATCTTTGGTGGTGAGTGTCGAGGCCCAAGAATAGGTGTTTCAATTTAAAGGACTGCGGGATGCTGACCAGTAAACAGTGAAAGTCACTACACCGCCTCAGAGTTGCATCTGATGAACGATACATACTCACCGTTTGTACTATATAGCCATAATGTAGCTTCAGGAGAAGGAAACTCGCACTCGTTCAACTAGAGCCTTGACTAGGAGGTGATACAGGTGAGTACGGTGGTGCTGTGATACAACAGTGATACACCGACTGGTCTTGTTGAAGCTGCGGCATTAACTTGTGCCGCAAACAACAGTTTTGTCAATATCGATGATGAGCGTTCCTCCAGTCTCACAAGCCGACTATTCACGGATCCTCCTTCGTTTGCAATCCAACCCGTCACAGGTTTGTCTCCATCGAATCCTCTTAATGTAAGTACCTCCAAGCCAATTCACCCACAAGGTCATCCGCGCTGCCCAAGATGGCTCCCTGCTTGATATCATGGCCGTTACCAACAACATACAGGCCCTTCCCGTCCTCCAAACACCACAAATTGTCTCTCTCTTCTGTTCACACCTCGAGTACCAGAAAGCACCAGATCCAACTCGCCCTGCCGCCCCGCGTTCCCCCGCCGTCTATGCAGCCGAGCGCGGCCTCCTCTCTCTTCAAGCCCTGGGCAATTTTGGTCCCTTCTTTGCCACCGCGGCCCCATCCTCCCCGCTTTTAACTCCAATCCTTCGCGGCTGGCCAGGCATCTTCCGCTGGATGACCATCTTTTACACTTTGCACTCGGGCAAGCCTCATGACGAAGCCCAGCGGCGGAACGTGTTTGAGATGATCTCCTACGCCCTCTACTCTATCACCAACCCAGACCACATCCAACGCGTCGTCTCCTCCACCCCTGGGCTCCTCCGCCTCGCCACCATCCTTTGGCTTCGAGATGACGAAGGCTCCCCCTCCAATCGCCGTCTCCCCATCCCGGCAGCCGCCGCCGCCTTCCACCACGTCATCTTCGACGCGTCCTCCGTAAAGTTCGACGAGGTCTTGGAACACAGCGAGAAAACCTCTGACGCGCTCGCACACTTCGCCCTCCGCAGACTCCACGCCACACTCAAACGCACCCCGCTTGTCCCAGATCATGTACACACCCACGTCGACGTCCTCGTCTCCCTCAGTCGCGTGGCAACCCACCCTTTACGTGCTTCTATCCTCCAGAAAGGCGGTATAGGCCTGGTCACGCGCGCATTCCTCCTTCTCTTCCAACACTCAACCGACCCCAGCACGCGTGACGCCCTCATCTCGAGCACCGGATTCCTCCGCAACCTCCTGGAGTGCACCTCCGGCATCCCTTGGGTCCTCCAATCCGTCCACGAAGGCCTCCTCACTGCTTTCGCCCGTGCCAGCAGCCCCGCTCTCTCCTCCTTCGACCCCGATGCACACAATTACACACTCGAGCTTGTGTCCGACGTTATCCCACGGTACCTCGTCTACCGCTCCGTCATTGTCGCCATCTACACCGCGCTCAACAAACTCCGTGCCAACAATCCTGAGCTCATGAGCCGCGTCAAGCGCTCGTCTGCTAAGCAAGCGTGGGCGAACTTGGAGCGGCTAGCGGCGGAGAGAATGGCTATTAAAAGTGAATGGACTGTCTTTCGCAAGCAGATCGCTTATTGTGACCATGTACGTCTCCCCTCCCTTCAAAAAAAGGACAGTGAATCTGTCTTACACGTCGCAGTACCATAAACCAGCACCCAGAGGCTCCTTCAAAAAATGTTCCAAATGCCAGACGACGCTCTATTGCTCAAAAACGTGCCAGGTTGAGGGGTGGAAAAAGTCGCACAGACTAGAGTGCGACCTCAAAAGCCTCGAGCGCACCGGTACGTCCCCGTCCCCTCTCCTCCACTATAGTGTCCAGAATGGATGAAACCCATCCGGTTGATCACTCGGAAAGTACGGAAGAATAATCCGACATACAAGTGAATTCCACCGGAAAGTTGCGTTTATCATCTGGACAACGGTTGTTTCAGAACAGGTGAAAATAGCCTTTTTAATGTCCCTTTTCAACCGGTCTAGATCTACAAAATGCGAACCATTAGATAGATGGACTTCACCTTACATTAGGTTGAT
>SGPL01000302.1:3817-41003 GCA_004802705.1 Bondarzewia mesenterica | reverse complement strand
AGAATATTGGGTGACTTTCGTCCAGTCGACAACGCTGTGCGTGCCTCCGAGCGTCGACAAGACGCTAGGTGCAGTTACAACTTTTTTGAAAGTCCGAAAGGGCTGTTTTTGTTTGCACATATGTACCAGGTTGCTCGGTGCCTGGCACAATTATGAGGGGGCAATAAACCTTGCAAGCAAGGTAACAGAGACACGCAGACTCTGAGTCTTGAGGATTGTGATTAACCAAATTCATGGATCGATTCCGGCGAACACTCGATACTTTACCAGTGGAGGTCGGTCGGTTCAGTCCCTTTTACACTCAAATCGTCCTCATAGCTTTGACGGTCGCTAGCTTCTCTATGAAATACAATTCTATGCACTCTCCGACAGCCTGCCTCACACATGCAGACGTCTATACGATGTTTTCAAATCTGCACCGCCTACTATCCAAGCGGAGTATATCTCAGGACGCTGTTTGCTCGTTCGCGACAACAGCGGCAAGAATAAATGTGTTACCCGCGCCCTACGCTATCCCGTCTGTACCCAGGACGTCCTGGAAGCGGTTCTGCGTCGATCAGATTTCCCTTCAATATCCGGCGAATCCTTCGAACTCCCTCGGCGAATATTTCGCCCACTCATCCACTCGCCGCCTACGGGAGGATGGAAGGAGCAAGACGAGCCTTTACCTTTTCTTCAGTACCTGTTTTCTCACCCGCGTCTACCTGCGCCAGATCCCGACTCGCATGAAGGTTATCCATTAACACGAGCCGTACACGCTGGATTCATGCATCTAATTCGATTCATGCTAGACCACGGAGCCTCGCCGCGTTGGAAGGGTGGACTCGCGGTCCTTGTAGCAATCCGTCAAAGGAATCTTCGGCTGGTGAAGGTGCTGATAGAGCGTGGATCTAGTGCTAGTCGTGGTAGCGCGAAACGGAGGAAGATCATGGATAGAATCGAGGTTAATCAGAATATGCTGAGGACTGCGATCAAGTGCAACGCAAATGATATTGCTGACTACTTGATGAGGGAGAAGGGTTGCGTGCCGGATATTCAGACATTGGGTTTGATGAAATAGGTCTGTCCAAGGGAAACGTTCTCAACTATGTAGTTTAGTCGTCACTGACTCCCAGTTTCAATGCCGCAGAAAAGGTTTTCGTGTACACCATGGACATCGAAAAATTGAAGTTCATGGTACAGAACATCTGGAAGATAACCTGAGGCTCGATTAAAATTTTCTGTCGGTGCACCGGATGCAGCTTCCATGCGTGCAGGGTAAGAAATCTATATGCTTTTTATGTTCTCAAACATTATCAATCTATATCTAGAAGACAGTCGTGGGAGTTCGTGCACAACATCCGCGGATGTATATAATCGACAGAGATATGAAACAGGGAAATGAGAGGGTGTCACTACAGTAGTACAGAGCTATGTAGAAGATGCATCAGAACTACACCCCTGACTAAGTGAGCGACAGACGTACCTCCAGAAAACAAATGTGAAAATACAAGGCAAATGGGCCTAGATATCATCGATGTCCACATCTCCTTCATCACCGAACTCGAATGTACATTCGCCCTCCTCTTCGTCCAAAGGACCCGTCTCATTGAGTTTGGCATTCTCCGGAAGTTCGCCATACGCTTTCACTGTATAGAAGGACGTTCAGCACTAGATCGCATCCACCAGTATCGGAGACTTACAATTGCGCGCTTCATCTGGGGTGTATTTAACGATGACGTCCGCCTTGTCATCTTGGAATTCTCGTAGGGATAGAAGCACGATGTCTCCTTGGTTGATCCAGACCTACCCAGCAGATGGTCAACACACATTGCTAGTACGATCAAGACCGCAGACGTACCTTCTTCCTCATTTTCCCCCGGATGTGCGCCAACCGCTTCTCACCATCGAAACACATAGCCTCCAAGCGCCCATTGCCCAGCATCTTCGTGACCTGTGCGTACTCCTGCCCATCCTCGCGGAACACTAACTCGCGCTTATCATCGTCGTTCTCGTTCTTTCCTCTTCTCCGGTTTTTACCACCCTATGAAAATGCAGTATAACGATATTAGTCATTGTCAGACAAAAGCTTCGTGAGAGGTCTAACCTTTCCCTTATTCTGTCGGACGCCATTATCACGGTCAGTCAAGCTATTAAAGATGACAAAATGGTAACATACCTTCGGCATATTGGGCGAAAGGAGTGTAGATTTTCACCGACTTTGGTGAGTGGGCAGTGAGGAAAACGTAGAAGGTAGTGAAGAGCTGTGGAGAGGCGCTTATATCGCAGAGATCGGACTGAGACGGACTCCGCCGAATTTTCAGCGGAGCTAGAATGGTACGCTGTCACATGTGACTTAAGACGCATGTGACACTCTTTAAAGTCGACTTGGACCATGGTAATTCACGAAAACAGACTACGTAGAATACAATTCGATACATTGTACATGCATAGGTCACCTTATGAGAAAGAACGGCTATGATTTCTTTGCGAAAGCTAGTAGAGAACGAATTGACCGATATACTGATCCTTACATATTGGTATGCCAGTGAAGAATGAAAAGAGCCATCCACTGCATGTATAGTACATACGGAACCTGTCAATGATGGAATTAAGCTTCTGCAGAGCTCGAACGTCCCTTTTACCACCCTCGTCGAATCTTAACAAGTTCATCTCCAAGCATCGACATCTGCTTCAATAACAACAACTCCTCGGCAGAGTAAGAATGAGCCTGCAAATTGTCACTGAAGGGCATCTTATCTATGGGACAAACGTGTCCGACCGGGGGCAGGGTGCCGTCTCTGAAATATGACCTCGTGATGTTCGCCGTACACAGGGACGGAGAGGTCAGTGAACAATGCTGATACACACAAGAAATAAGTACAGATGCGAACGTTTAAATGGGGCGATATCTGCGCACCCCAGCACTGTCTTGGATCACCAATCGAGAATTTTCGTTGCCTAACAACTTGTTGACCGCTCGCCCGTTCACGATGGGCGTCACCGGATCAGCCTGGAGACGGACAAAGTAGCCATAAGTGTACATGCCGTGAGAGAGAGGAAAAAGGCGAACAAGGTTACTATGAATCAAGATTGGGTTCCGAAGCGTATGGTTCCAAGGGCCCGTAAATCTCTCAGGGGGATCCACCGGCCAAAACTCGCATCCCGAGTCAGGCTCGGACGTGAAGACGCTCATCACGAACCGGGTGACAGTCTTCATGATGTCGAGGGCTTCATCGATCACATCTTCTGCTGCCGGTTTTGAGAATCGCGGTTGATCATTGCAGGAGACAGCAGACCGTTCGAGGTCCCTGTACAGCAGTGGATAGTTTCCATTCATGATGGCAGAGCCGTCTCCGTCTATAGCCCGCGAGATCATCTCAGCATTGACCTTCCAAATCGAGGGTTGCTGTAACATTGTGAATATGAAGGCTATCCGAATTCAAGACTTTCAGCACACGAATTCCGTGAAGATGAGAGAGCTGTCCGTACTTGATGCTTGGCCAGACGTGAGGACACCTGGATTGGTCGCATTAGGGACAGACAGAGGACTCGAGAAGAGTCCATCAATCCAATTCTCAAGACGTTTCCTGATACCAGCAGGATTCTCACTTTCGGCCTTAGCAAGGGCGCAAGACATCGGTCCCGCCTGTGCTCGTAAAATTTCGCATCTTTCTCAGAACCAATATTCACTCGAAATGATTATCTACCTTTGAGCACCCATTCAGAAACCGTTCATACGCATCCTCCGTGCTGGAAAGCCAGTGGCGATACCACTTATACGGAGGTTCGCCTATCATTCCATGATAATCAAATCAAGTACATAAATCTTGTATGGGAATTCAATGTGACTTACTAGACCAAGACATTGCATCCGCAATACCGTCGATGATGACCCTGTGCACACGTTCAGGGAACCTGAAATTTAAATGCAACTGAATATGAAGGAGAACCATATCAGCTTGATACGCACATGTTGACTAGATATTGTCCCAGAATCGACCCATATGAACCACCATAAAAGTTTCTGCCATGATAGTGAATGATATGGAAGTTGAAGTCAAGGTCTATCTTACATCAGGGCATCATCTCCCTCGAGCGACCGCGTGATGAAATCGATATCGCGGACCACGGTGCTGGTGCCCATGTACCTCAACTTGTCGCCCATTGCACGAGCACATACCGCGAACTGGGATTGATACAACGCTTCTGCTTCCAGTTGCTGATGGATCAGAAGCTCTCTTGACCGAGGGTCAGAAACATTTGGCGCCACTTGGAAGCCGCGGTCGAGAAGAGTATTCTTCATGAATAGTGCTCTACGGATTGGTGTCTCAAAGCAATTGACCTTGGGCCTGACGCAAATGATATGGATTATGAGCGATGGAGTCCTCTTAACAAGGCTCAAACAACACACTCAGTAGCTCCGATGCCTCGAGGGTCAAACCCAACGATATCATACTCTGGACCTGTAGCTATGTTGTGCCAAAGTAAGCCTGAGCTAGTAGCCATTCTTCTTCCTTGTCCACCAGGTCCGCCTGACCAACCGTAATGTCAGATACAGACGACTGGGGGAGGAAAATGACTGACCAGGATTAAATAAGACCATGCCTTTGCGCGGAAACTGGGTAGCATTGTAACGTGCCAGGGCAATCTTCGCTGTGCCAGCACTGGCATTGAAATAGTCTAGAGGTGCACTGTGATGCCAAGTTAATGATGTGTTCAACCACCTGAAGGGAAGAAGCCGTACATGATATGACCACATTCCGCGCCAGGGATGCTCTCGATATCGATGCACTCGTACCATTTGACAGTGCCAATGGTGACTTCTTCTTGTGCTGGAGGGGATGTGTCTAAGGGGGATCCCTGAGGATGGAAGGAAGTGTAGATTATCGCTAAGATCAATAAAATGAAGAATCCCTTTCGGAGCCAGCTAGATCTCCGAAACCGCCACGTCCCATCCGCGGATGGTTTGAACTGAGATTCTCCCTGGACATCTTCAGGCTTTACCTTCGAAAGTGATTCGTCCATGGTCGGCAAGACTTCTGATATCGATATTGTTAAAGATGAAGTCCCAATCCTGACGATTTCCAAGCCAATACAACGATGATTGATAATCGGCGGCAAACTCACATGGACGGTTCGAAGTTGCCCACGCTCGGTGTAATTTGGGCGCAGTGGCCTGTAATAAGTTGGATTCTTTCTCACTTCATAGCGCTTTATATACATTGGTCGCCGCGGCACTGGACATACACTGGACCATGGGGTTAGAAGGTTATCTAGGTCTGAGTAAGCGTATATGACTCAAGTGTGTTGTGCAAGAACCGGACTTACCGCAGGGTATGCGAAAGGCAGACTACCAACGAATTAGAATCGAGCATGTCGATGCCAGCGGGATCGCGCTTCCACGTCTACAGGAACACCTTTCTTCATCCTGTCTCTGAAATATCTCGCCTCATGTAACTCGCTCTCGTCATCAGCAGCCCAACTTCCCTCGTACCCGAAAGCGTAGCCCGGGCTCTTGCCTCCCCAACCCCGAAGTGGCCGCCAAAAACGAGCGGGAGGCCTATCGGCGAGCTTTTTCCGCCTTTTCGTCTTGCTGTTCTTCGTCTTTGGTTCAGCGTGCCTCGAAAAAAGTTCGGCGGAGACGACGGGGACAGTAGTCCCCTTTCAATGAAGTCTCGTGTGGGGATGGCGAGGCATCAGATCCTGCTATTTTCTGCAGTGACGTGTGCGGTGTGTGCGAGTTTGCAGGCAATTGAATCAGTGCGATAGGAGGAGGGGAAAGCGGAATGTGAGCTGAGGCAGTGATGATTTTCCTCTGCTCATTCGGCCGGGGCTATCTTGCCTTTGATTGAAGTGACGTGGTGAGTAAATACAATGTACTCACCACATATGGTTTCTGAGACTCGAGAGAGAGCCAAGAGAGATCAACTGCGGCTGCTTCTGCATTTCGCCGTCGCGTCTCAGCTTCGGAGTCGTCATCTTCACAAGGGGGCTCCCACACTCTACCCAGAACTCATTCAACGTCGACGTATATGCTGATACTAGATTGATAGATTGATATACATTACTTCGGGTGGAGGCTTAGGGTCCAAGCATATAGATCGGGGCGAAAGAGAAGTTGATACTAATCTGCATGCTTTGCAGTGCGAACACAAACGCGAAACGTGAGCTAGATAGCAAAGCACCAGGTAAATCACTCACCTACAATTTCTCCGTGCATTTGAACATCTGCATTTTCGTGATATCCAACCTTCCGCCTCTTCTTGGGCGGTTCAATCGTGAATTCACCCAGATTCCTCTTGACAAGAGTGTTCAGGTCCTTCAGCAGCGTAGGGTCCGCTTCTGCCTCTTCGGTTTCATTTTGAGGGTACAAAGTCGAGCGAGCGGTTATCTCGAATGACTGAGCCGTGTGATGTGGGTTTGCAAATCGCGCAAGCATACTCAGAGTCAGAGTAGATTGGTGACAGGAGGAAATGTGCATTTACTTACAGCAGTTGCCTAATCGAGCCGCGAAGCGGTTGTTGTCTCTTGTTTATCCCGGCCTCCAAAAATCTGTCGCGTTCAAATACCACGCTCCGACTTTGATTGCAAGGGTTTGGCGTCCCTCTATTTTTTCTCTTCTTCTATATAATGCCTCCACAAACTGCTACGGAGGCCCCTGCACGCAAAAGAAGGTTGCGCAAGTCAAAAGGCGCAGATGTCGCTGCTGCAGAAACTCCGGAATCTGCACCTGCGCCTACAAACGATCGGAAGCGGAAGGACGCGCCAAGGGTCGAGGCTGAGGAGGTGGTGGTCGAGGCGAGTGTAGTGAGAAAGAAGAAGGCGAAAAGGGGAGAGGCAAAAAAAGACGCCGCAAAACAACCCCCGAAGGTGAAGGAGACGATCGTTGAGGAGGCAGGACAGGAAGAGGCAGGGGAGAAACAAGAGGGAGAGAGGAAGAAAAGGAAGCGGAAAAGGAAGGGGGGTGCCATAGTTGAGGGCGCAGCGAAAGAGGGAGGTGAGGCGAAACCAGAAGAGGTCGTCAAAAGCGAGAAGGAGCTGAAGAAGAAGGCAGAGTCAGAGGTCGTGATTGAGGACAAGCAGCTTGCTGAGAAGCCAATAGAGGATGCCGCGGAAGAGTCTCTACCAGCAGGCCAGGAGGGAGGGAAGAAGAAGAGAAAGAGAAAGGTCAAGAAGGTGGAGGCGGTGCCAGAGCCACAGGCGGAAGCGGTGGTGGACGAAGACCAGGTTGTTGAGAAACCGGTAGAGGCTGCCGCAGAGGAGGAGCCACGATTAGCCGACCAGGAGGGAGGTAAGAAGAAGAGGAGGAGGAGACAGTCGAAGAAGACTGCAGGTGAAGAGCAACCCAAGGATGTCGAGGAGGTAGAGGCGGTAGTTGAGAAGGTGGCCGTGGAGGAAGACAGGAAGAAAGGCCAAAAATCACAAGGCAAGTCAGAGGCAGCAGAGGAGGCGATAGAGGCCAAAAAGGATACGGCGCCGAGTAAAAAAGTTCCCAAGGCCTCCAAGAAGGTTGCAAAACCACCTACACCATCCCCTGAAACCGAACCATCTCATCCTGAAAATAAGGCCGAGGATGCTCCCGCCGAGGAAGACTCCGACGACGAAGAGGTCCATCTCCACGGCTTCTCTACCGACGAGGACTCATCTGACGACGACATGGACGACGACATCGATGGTATTGACGTTGGTACATTGCCTACCATCGCCAAGGATGATGCGACTGTGAAGCGGAAGTTGGCGAAAGCGAAGCGCCAACCGGTACGTCTCACAGCAGTTCATCTCCGGGCGCGGAAGCTCGATCTCACCGTTCACAATCTTTCAGGCAGAAGACCGAGGAGTGGTTTACCTTGGCCGAATTCCACACGGTTTCTACGAAGATCAGATGAAAGCCTACTTTTCGCAATTCGGAGACCTGACCCGCCTGCGACTCTCGCGGAACAAAAAGGTACACAAGCCTGCCTAATCGTAAATGTTTGTGAATACTCATCGTCACGTCCCGCTTCTCAGACCGGCCGCTCGAAGCATTACGGCTTCCTTGAATTTGACTCGTCCTCTGTTGCCCAGATCGTTGCGGAGACGATGGACAACTACCTCCTCATGGGCCATATCCTCAAGTGCAAATTGATCCCAAAGGATAAAGTTCACCCTGAGCTGTGGATTGGCGCAAACCGCAAATGGCGCGTTGTTCCCTATGATCGCGTCGCGCGAGTGCAACACAACAAGGTATTCACTCTCTGATTTTGTCCGCACCGTGCCAGGACCGACTAACACTGATATCGTGCTCAGCCACGGACGGAAGAAGAACAGCGAGTCGCAGAGGCGAGGTTGCTCAAGCGACAGGCAGCGCGCAAGCGCAAGCTCGTGGACGCCGGCATCGACTATGACTTTGACAAAGTCGCATACGTACGTTTTTTTTACCATCGTCCTCTTCGTCGACTTCTTTGAACCGACCGACCTTTTGTTTTCTTTTTAGAAAAAGAGAACCAAGGCTGTTGCTTCGTAGTCCATCCATTTCTTATGACCTCAGGACCTTTGAGACCTTTGTATGTCTGGGTGCATTTCCTGTCTACGCTATCCCATGTTCTGGCGGTTTCATACCATTTTGTAGAATTCATCAGTCCGTGGGATCAAAGGTATGACCGTGGATGCAAATCCTTCGAGTGGACGTGTGATTTCTGGCAGCCCAAGGACCACACTACATAAGGTACAAGAAAGTATGGGTTCATCACAGAAACGAGCTCGAGATGCTAAGTATACTACACATTTGAATGACTTGCCAACGACCGTCCACACCACATGCCAGAGTCCCCGCGGCAGCACAAGTGCCCAATCACATCTTCGCCCTCTGCTTCCCCTGCTTCCCCTTCACCCCCTTTGCTTTCCCTTGATTGTCAAGATCGCGCTTGTCGTTCTTCAGGACAAGCTGCGGATTCTCCTCTTGCTCGCCCGTGATCTGCTCGCGCGGCTCATCCTCCGGTGAAAGATTTGAGGGCTCTGAGGGTTCTGAGAACGCGGAGGGCTTTTCAAGTTTGGCCTTAGGCATGAGCACTTGATAGCATCGGTCGGAGGATTGATTGAGAAAAAAAGTCAGCTAGATGGCAGGGCAGCGTGAAGTAAATTGGCCGCACAAACTGGTTGTAACTAAAATTCGATTGAGCTGGTGCTATCTAGCTGATAGGGTGATGCGGGACGATGGTCAAGACGGTGCGATATTGAGTGTTGACGGGGCACTCGTTTCGTAGGGCTTGAGAACAAGTCTGACAGGCGCATTTAACGACGTCATATACATCCGCACTCCCGACATCATCGAATTCAACCATCGCGCACAACCCAGGTTTTTCAAATGATCGCGTTTCCATTGTTTCCGAGCGTAGCGAAGAGCTGTTAATATTATAGTGAGGGAAAAGGCTACAACAAGTGTTTGCATAAATAAACCGATTCTTGCAAGCTTGACGGCAAGAACGGGAGACATCGTTAGAGAGTGACAAAGAGGTAAGAGAGGCAACAAAGAGGCAAGGAAAAAAGGAGTCGTGAGTGATATAGACCAAAGAGTAAGAGCATATAAGTAGCACCACTATGACAGTTGTGGTATCAATGGTAAATGGTGATGTTACTTTCTATCCTGCTCGCCGACGACAACGCCATCTCTGATTTCTACTTGCTTAACACCTGCAACAAAAAAAGCCAGCCAGTAAGACTACAGCCGCTAGAAGGGGTGACATCTTCATGGAAATAAACGAACCTCGGATGAAGCCATCTTGGTTCTCGTTGGACAGCTCCTCCAACGACCGTCCCTTGGTCTCGGGAATAAGCAGCGTAGAGAAGATACCTGTCAACATGAAAAAAGCGAAAATCTCAAGACTAAATGCCGATCCTCCTCGTCAGCAAGCTGGTTCGATAACTGTGGAATGGGATTTCGTAGAAACGTACATGTGCTTCACGAAGTGGTTCTTGCCACCGATATCCTTCATCCGAGCGAAGCCAACCTGCGCAACGACGGCGCCGAGCTTGCCGCTCGCAGCGGAGATACCGTGGGCTGTCGAACGGTAACGCGTCGGGAAGGCCTCACCAGGGACGACGAAGGTTGTCGTGTTGGGACCGAAGTTCTGGAAGAAGTTGGCAAGGCAGTAAAGGAAAACGAATGCCTTGGTGGCCGAATGGGTGGCCGTCAGCTTGTTATAACCGAAGCCTACGCACAGTCAGCATCATACGCCTATCGGGCGAGAGTGAGGGGAGCGTACCCATGATGACGAAAAGAATGGTAAGCATGGTGAAGCCCATGAGCTGGATGGGCTTGCGGCCCCAGGAATCAATGAAGAGGAAGGACGCCCAGTAGCCGGGGATCAATCCGGCAGCTGAGAGAATCAAGTTTCCGACAGAAATGTTGTGCAAGTTGCCGTAGACACCACGTGTGCCAGTCGTGACGGGCGATCCGAAACCGATGGCGGTCAAAATGATAGAGGAATTGAGGCCAAGACCGTAGAAGGCGATCTACAAAGTTACCGGTTAGATCAAGTCAAGCCATAGTCTTTTTTACACAGACTTACATCCAGTGCAAACCACGAGTACGAGGTTCCGATGAGCACCTTCAAGTTGGACCATTTACTGAAGTGAGCCCTAAAGTCACGACGGCTAGCCCTAGGCGCTTCCACGCGCTGAACAACAGCATCAGGGTCCACGTTATACGAGCCGCTGGTCAAGACGTCATGAATATCCTCTGTTGCCTGCTTGACGTTACGCTCGATATCCATAGTGAACCGAGGCGTCTCAGGGATGGTAAGACGGAAGTACAACGCGATACAGCCGGGTACACATCCCAAACCGATGAGCAGACGCCAGCAGAAATCGACGGAGTCAAGCGTTGCCGGGTTATCATGGAGGATAGCGGTCTTGTATGCAGAGACAACGATCAAGGAAACGAGGGCAGCGGCTGTAGAGAATTCAGTTAGTCAAGGATACGAAGGTCGCGACCACGAGAGTAATATATGTACCAAAGTTACCCCAGCCCTGATTAGCGAACACGGCAGTCATCAGACGGCCGCGAGTCCGCGTCGAGGCAAATTCGGAGGAGATGACGGCGCTCAGAGGATAGTCACCACCGATACCAACACCCATGAGGAAACGCCAGACGATCAGGACACCGATGACACCGACTGCGGGACCCGATCCTGAAAGGGCTTGGCCGAACGTGGCGATGATAATAATCATCAATTCAATACCGTCTGAAATTTCATGAGGAAAGTAGACTTCGGGGGAGTGAGAAGATACACTTACACATGCGCTTACGACCGACAACGTCAGCAAGCCAACCGAAGAGCAGCTGGCCGAATAGTGTGCCGATTGGCGTTGCAACTTTGACACCAAGGTCCTGATTGACGCTCAATGCGTGTTCTGAGCGTCCGTTTATGTGAGTACTGAGGACTGATCGCAGAGGAGAAAAGCTCACTTTTTCCATACACGTAGCCCAACATTGTGGAAGCAATGTTGATGGCAAATATATCATAGCTGCAAATGCGAGTTAAGATGTACCATCAAAGATAACGGTGTGATGCCGTCGATACTCACGCATCGGTGAAGAAGCCAACACCAGCGACTGCGCAGACTTTGACATGGAACCACCTGACAAGTCATGAACGTGAGAAGAGAAAAAGGGCGAGGATGGATGCAACGCACGAAAATTTCGCGTTATCAATTTCTTCAAGAGCAGCCCTGCGGCGCTCGTCGAGATCGTGAGGGACGCCCGAATGAGGGAGACGAGGAAGAGAGCCCTCGCTCGACACTTTGTCTTTTTCACCGGATGTGTCCATTGGGGAGGGCGACGTTGGCGTCGAAGAGTGAAACTCCACCAAAGAAAGAGAACACGGGGGTGCCTCGAAACCTTACGCAAAGCCATTGTTATATAGGGGAGATATGTCCGGGATGGACTAGCAAAAACCCATATGGACTGGACACTACTGGACACTCTGACCGACAACCAGGGCCGCGCCACTAGGACGTACCTCGCACGTTCGCAGCCCGAGAGCCAATCAGGTCGCGCGCTGTCCGGGAGTCCGTTGCACGTTCATCTTCTACTCGCCTTGGCAGTCGCAGGACGTCGCAGGCAGCCGCCCACGACGGCCTTCCACGAGCAATCTAGGTTCATCGGGGTTTCATGAAGGCGGAAGGACTTGCCGCCCCTGTCTAGCTATTGGCATGTTCGTCGGCTCTAAGAATTTGCACTAGAAAATCGAGAAAAAAAACGCGTGCTCTCAGGCCGTCTCTGGCTCCTTTCCATCAGCAGCTATCAAAAATGAAGGTACAGGAACGGTTTGAAGAGAAAATTATGTGGACGCTGCTGCCGGCGGCGAAAAAAAAAACATGATCTGGAAAAAATCGCTCGGTGAGAGCTGTCGCAAGAACTTACTTCATTCATGACTTGCCTGAACAAGTACGTATGACGCAGTCACAATCGATCATCGCATGACTAGACTGCGCAATCCATGCACACACCTCTCGAGATTGCGTTGATTCTTTTCTTCCCGAGGTTATAGCTGTACTTACAGTATGCCCTGCATTGGGTCCAATTGAATTCAAGAATTCGGAGATTTCGCTTCCCGTGTGGAATGCACCAAAGAAGCCCTGCCAATTCATGCCCCGGGGCACGAGCCTTCACAAAGTACGTATATAGTTTGATGGCTTGCGGAGTATGAGCGCTGGATATCGGTCCTCCTGGTCTCCTCTTAGTCTCCGTGGCTGACCATACAGAAGACAGTCGTTCTGTATTGTCTCCTCTCTCAGGGACGTGCTAAAACACCACATGGGTCTATCCGTCAAAACCATTGAATCTTATCCATGCTGTCTAAGCCGCGCGCACCATATATAAATACCTAGGTGACTGAGAAGGAGATGCATCAGGATGCATCTCTATGCATTCATCATGTCAGTCCAGAGGGACACGGAGAGTTTCGTTGCGCACATTGTGTGCACATTGTAGCCACTTTGCTCGGGAGACACATCGGGATATTTCTCCCACGCATACCGCACGCGACGCCTTCCTCTTTGGGACCAACGCCTCTCGCCTCCGATTCCGACCAAGTCGAGTCTGCGTCGCGGTAAAGGTCGCCCATTGGCAGCAGCAATGTCAAGCGCCGCGACTCGCCATCGTGTGATCTCTCTATACAAAGAACTTCACAGGCTGGGCAGAGACTACCCCGATCCTTCGTGCGCTGAGTCTCCTATTTATATTTCCTAGCAAATCACAATAATCGTTAGAGGTAGATATAACTTTCACGCTCGTATGCGGCGCATGTTTGAGAGTAGGTCGTCCATTCCTTCGCCGTGTTGACGTTATCCCCAGTCAAGCCTGTTAATGAATATGTTGGCAGAGAATAGGAATCTGTCTGATCCGGAGGAAATCGAGAATGCGATAAGGATGGGCGAGTATATCAAGAATGGTGCGTCGTGCCCCAGTTCACACCGTATTGTCGCGTGATGCTGAACGTACTTGCAGAGACGCTCGCTCTGTATACTTTAAAGAAGTATCGGCATCTGAAGCACGTGTATCCTTCATCAGCGGACTCAATACCTTCGTAGCGTCTGCTTTCCTGCCGTCACGACTTGCGCGAGAGAGCCTGCCCGGCCATCAAAGCCGGCTATGGCGCTTCTCGGAGAGATGGTGGTCTTTACGAGTGTTGCACAATAGCATGGCTTCTGGATGTATTGCATCCTGTGGGGCTTGCTATCGTTCGGTGCTCTGTGGGCGCTATCCGTTTGGTAACGAATTTCTTTGTCCGCCCGTCTGATTTCTCGCTGTTTTATTGACGTTTTCCAAGTCTCCTTGTTTCACCTCTGTTTCCTTCTTGTTCTTTTCCTCGATTGTACGCTGCCTTAACGAAGTGCCAATGTATTATGCGTAATTGTTCAATCTTCAGGTAATTTCAGTTACTCTCTCTGAGTGTTCACAGCATCGAGGATGCTGTCGAAGGCCTCTCTAAGCCTCCCGACTCCCGAGCCCCCGCCCCCACATAGCCCCGCAGTCTCTGATGCCGCCTCGCTGGCGGGAGGTTGAATATGCCGTAACCTTAACCCTTCTTAACCTTAAGCTATTCGAAACTCAGCGGCAAACTCAAGCAAAGTTGAATCAAAGTTGAGCTTCATCGCAAAGGTCTTTGTCTCGCGCCATCGAGCAGCATCAAGCTGCCGTCCACAACTTCGAGTGAGGCTCGACTTATCCGACCCGTCTCAATATTGCTGCACTTTTGGAGGCAATTTTTGAAAATTACAATGTCCATTCGCCTTTCAAACCTCTCTCCTGCTCTTCCTCCGGCTCTTCTTCAAAATCTGTCCGCAATCAACATAAAAACAGCCGCAGATCTCGTCTTTATTCCTCCCGACGCGCTGTTGCACTCGCTCCCGCGCGGCAGCACGACTCTAGGCGAGCTCGAATCGTGTATTGACAATGTCACAGGCCAAGTCGCGGCGGAAGGCATGTCAGGTGACGAGCTGCTCGCGTCTGAGGTAGCAAGTGATCTTACGGAGGTAAAGAGCGGAGTGAGCGAGCTGGACGAATTGATCGGTGGAAGCTTCTCAGGGACACATGGTGGAAATGTTATTGAGATCTCGGGAAAGAGTGGTACGGGAAAGACAGTGAGCTTGCTTGCTCGGCCTTGTTCACAGAATTCCTCAATGCCACCATGGGCAGGCCCTCGCCTTGCACACCGTTCTCAGCCATCTTTCGCAACATGGTCGAGACGCAGCGATCTGGATGGACACGACCGGCGATTTATCCGCACAACGTCTGACACACGCAATGTCTTCACAAGCAGGTCCGGTAGGCTATTCCATCTTCTCCAAGAGGTCGATCGACTAAAGACAGCTATCATGAAGTGCACTGACACGGCTCTGGAACGCTTGCATATTTCTCTTGCCTTCGAGATCGAGGCGGCATACGATATCCTAGATAACATACGCTCCGTTCTCACTGTGAGCACTTCTTACTCATGCCAACGAGAGGGTTGACACATCTAGCCTGCTTGCAATAGTCGACATCTTCATCTGACGCTCGGCCCCGCATCCTAGTGATCGACACAATCACGCCTTTACTCGGGCCCAACCTAAGCGCAACGTCATCTCAAGGTAAGCTACGTTTCCCCTCCCTGAAATCACTCTCTCCCAGCGCGTTTCCTCTCAAACTCCAAGGGCACGCCGCAATGACGACGTTCATGCGATCTCTCCGTACCCTTGCCCGGACCCATGCGCTCTTCATTCTTGTAAGTGATCGGCCCTCTCCTGGCTTCGAAACCCGCATCGTCCTTCACCACCACTGCCGCACGCACGTACCCTCGCTTACCCACAATTTCTCAGGTCCTCAACTCGAGCACAGTTTCAAACACGAATTCTGCCTCCGCGTTTGCCTGGACAACGCACAAGCCGGCGCTCGGGCCCTCCTTCACTTTCCTCACAGATGCCACGCTTTGGCTCGCGCGTCCGCCGCCATCCGCTCTTAACCCCACATCATCTGCCGCAGACGATCATGACGGAGATAGTGACCGTGACCAACAAGAACTCAGAATAGCGGAAGTTCTCCGTTCGCGGATATCGGTGTGTAGTTTCATCGCTACCGTCTCAATTCGCTCTGCGGAGTGACACGCTCATCTCATGTTTGACGATCCGCAACGGCATAGGTATCGAAGACTTGGTGTGTGCTCCGCATATGCGACGGAGTGGTCGCAGCCGCATGATGGATCTTGGACGCGCCTCGAACTGGCTCTCGGCCTTTGCAAGGCCATTGCACAATCCTGGCCGCTTGTAAACAGTGACGAAAACATCTCCGCTGGACCGGCTCTTCTTCCACGTCCATGATACCCCTTGTAATGCTGGTGCGAATATATAATGTCAGACATCAATGTTGACTTACTGCCGAGGCTAAGCACAATTGTGAGTAGTACGTAGTTCTTGCACAAAATCGTATTCAAACCTTTTCCCTCTCACCCAGCTGTCCACACCATGCATATATGCTCGACCAAAGCCCCGTCGAACGCGTGAGCGTAGAGGAATTTGGTTTGAGACTGACCGTGCATATTATAGTAGCATTTTTGGAGTCCATGGGTATGCACGTCTTGACTCTCAACACCATACCTGCCAGTGTGGCTCATCAATCTGCCGAACGACGATTCTGTGATTGATTCATCGCACGTCGACACTGTCGTAAAAACTTCGTACATTGCATGAATGCCCATCATGAAATTACCTTGTACATGCTGCGCTCTCCACGATAAAGAAAAATAAACCACGAATCCAAGCCGACCAACGCACCCCGCAACATCCTCTTTGCTACGGCAACAATATATACCCAAAGCCTACACATCAGAAAACCTTGTTACAAACGATGCAGGGAATCAGCATAATGTCGTTCATCGCGAGGGGAACAAGAAGGACTGACCGATCTGGCATGATAACGGGCGCAAGCAGGCTCCAGATGTACAAGAGCATGCATACCCAAGAACTAACGATCCGCATCCACATCGCAATCTCAGAGCGACCGATGAACACGTCGTCCGCATTCGGATCGGATGAACGATTCGCTTTCATCACGTTCCTATGCACAGAGTCAGATAAGCATCCTACGAAAACTTTCTCCGCCAAGAGACGTACCAGTCGGTGAGCAGCATGGCAACGTACATCGCGCCGATGGCGAAGATGACATGGAACCAAGAATACTACGGATAATGAACCAATAGTCAGATAACACACGATGGCAGTTGGTGGTGTGGAAAGCTAAAACGCACGTTGTAGCGAGTGCCAGATCGTTCGTCGTCTCGCATCCCAGTTGGCTCGTCGTCATCGTCATCCTCGTCTTCATCTAACGCCGACGCAGGTATCGCACTTCATGAATTACGGAAAGTTAGGAATAAGTGTATGCGTGATATGGAAGAAATAATTGCGCACCCAGCTTCAACAGCTGCCAACAACGCCTGATATCTCGGTGTCTCTATTCTCCCCGGCTGCGTATTCACAACACTAACCTCGTGCCCCTCCTCGGCATCGTTGGGCAGCTGCACAGCTCCATACTTTTTCTTACCGACCAAAGCCCTGCTCTGAGTAGCCGCGCGCGTCGTCGAGTACGCAACTGCCAAGAATGTGAAGGCAGCACCGAGAACAACAGTAGTGGTGCGGGTGCCGGAAGCCGCGCCTGAGCGAAGGGGATTGCAAGTCTCATGATCGTGGTTGCCGACGGCGGACATGACGAGGTAGGTGCAGTACGCGGCGACCATGCTACTCTGAGCAAGGCCCGAGCGCGGGTTATACTCCTGCACGGTTGGATGTATGCACAGGATCGTGATGAGAACACAGAGCGCTAGATTGAACGAGATGAAGAATCGGTTGAGCGTGCATCCCGCTGTCGCGAAGAACACGTAGAGCACAACGGTCAGCGCAATCGTCGCAGCATACATTCCGGCAGTGGATCCAATAAGGATCCATTGCCAAAAGTTCGAGGAAGGCGAGGATTCCCAGTTCTCAAGACAGGATTCGGACCAGGAGTGAGCAAAATCGACAAGGAGGACGAGACCAAGGAGGATGAAGATGGTGGCGCCAATGAGAGCGACGTAATTGCCCCAGAAGATAAAGAAGCCATTGGGAATCAAAAAGGATACCGCAACAAGAATAAACCAGAGAAGGACTTTCGGCCCCCACCAGCTGAAGGAGAATACACCACGGGTGAGACACAGAGATGAGAGGATTGAACGAAGGATGCTCACCCGTTCTGAATTGCAGCACGCTTGTCTCGCGTGTCTCTCACGCCGATCAAGCTGAAGCTCACAATGGCGTGAAAAATGGTAAGTGCAAAGCATATACGATGAACCTAGACAATATACACAGTCAGGAAACAGATTGGCATTGGTCAAGAGCCTGGAGGACGCACCGCTAATACTCCATAACACTTATCACCTTCACAGTCCATTTTAATATAATCATAACTCCATTTCTCAATTTGATGTATCATGAAGGATGTTCGCATAGACCATGCAAGCATTGAATTCAGCGCAAAGATCATCTGAATAGATGTAAGTAAAGTGAATGTTTCATCTAGGAATTGACGTACCGCAAATCCCACACGAGTCGCGATAGAAGAATTGCAATTACATGACTTGCAGAACATCGAGGCTGGTCATTGCAGTTCAGGTGTTTGGGACAGTGCATGAATGCGTGAAAGCTCACCTGCAGTTGAAGTGAAGCAGAACGCAAGTCCTGCGAGACATGACGAAGCTATTGCTCCCAAGGGACCAGCCAAAGGAAAAGAAAGCAAAAGGCCCATATCGGCCTAGTCGTAATTGTGAAGTCGTGTGTTTACTAAAAGCCTGACAAAGTGTCGTGAGTAGCGTATAGACGATGGTGGTATTGGGTCAAGATGGGCCGTGGTATCGCTGCGGTTTCAATTCACTTGAGCTGTGACGTCACGTGCACCGTCTTTGACGAAAAATCGTCGAAACCAGTCGCAGCGAGGTACATAGTCCTAGAGTCAACTATGATCTGCCTAATTACATCTTGGACTACGCAACAATCAATATTGTATCGTTGTCTTTCTCTTCCTTCAGACACTGAATACCGGCTTTTTTTTGTCGCTCGACACTATGGAAAGCCTCTCGGAACTACATTCGGCCGACGGACCGCGACAGAAAAAGGACCCATCACTTGTTATCTTCATCGACTCTGCGATTTTTCAGATTTTAGATCAGTTTGAATTAGAGAATTCACCACATAAAGACCAGCATCTCACCCTCGACTTTTCATCCATCGAAACACCATGGCACGATCACTCCCTCCTCCCCCTGGCATTTACGTTCCCGCCGTCATCTTCTTCACAGATGATGAAGAGCTCGATACAGCTGCTATCAAATCGCACGTACTTCGACTAGCCCAGGTGCGTGTCCTTCTATCTCGTCCTCTAACACAAATTAGATCGATATCGATTTCAGGGAGGCGTTACCGGTATCCTCGTCCAGGGATCCAACGGCGAAGCTCAACACCTCTCGCAGGAGGAGCGCAAGCTAGCGATCCGCCTTACTCGCCAGACCCTCGATGAAAATGGCTTTCAGAATACTCTGGTCATCGCCGGCACGGGAGCACAGTCGACTAGGGAAACCAAGAAACTCAATGCCGATGCGAAGGAGGCGGGGGCTAGCCATGCGCTGATCCTGACTCCTTCTACCTGGAGGCCTATGATGTCAAAAGATCCCATCCTCCGTTTCCATCGTGAAGTGCGTTCAACTGTCCAATAGCCGTCCGAGAATGACGCTCATTGCATCGCTACGTAGGTCGCTGATGCCTCCCCAATTCCAACGATGGTGTACAACTTCGCCGTTGTGACTGCCGGTCTCGATCTCGACTCTGACACCATTGCCACTCTAGGAGAGCACCCCAACATCGTAGGAACCAAGCTCTCCTGTGGGCACCTCGGCAAACTCACCCGCCTTGTCACCACCTACCCCACCTCCGAATTTGCGACCTTCATCGGCCGCTCCGACTCCTTTCTCCCCGCTATCGCCATGAAGTCGGCCGGCGGCATCATGGCCCTCGTGAACATTGTTCCCAAGGCCCACCGTCGTCTCTGGGACTTGTGGGATGAGGGAAAGGCAGACGAGGCGCGCGAAATACAGCGTTTATTGAGTCACTGCGATGCCATTGTGAGTAAGCTTGGGGGGATTGGCTTTATCAAGGCGATTGTGTCCAGAGAGTTTGGATATGGAAAACTGAAGGTGAGGGGACCATTGGCGGAGTCATCGATGGAGAAATTGTCCGGGCGGGATGCAGAGCTCATGGCAGAGTTGCTCGAACTCGAAAAGTCCCTATAATGACCATGTGCATTACAACAAATGCAAGACAATATGTATACCCATGACATCACTTTGATGGACGTGTTCTTTATCTCGAATCTCACACTAATAGATTTCTTGTGCGTCCGGAGCACACTGAGAAAAAATTAAAGATTTATACACCCTAAGGCGCTACCAGGGCTCGAACCTGGGTTTCAGGAAGAGTAATCTGGAACACAAATCAGAATCCTGAGTGATAACCACTACACTATAGCGCCATAAGTCGCTCAAAATGCAGAACTTTTGTTATTATGTTTAGAAACATTTCCGAGAATGATCACCTCTGCTTGAGACCATGAGAAACATACAAAGCCAGCACTCATCATTGTAACACCGTAGATAGACGACGAATCAGACTTTTTCCCCTCTACAAATGAAAAGCGCTAAACCGTGATAAATCGGAAACCAGTACTATCCGCCTCCGTAGTCCCATTATTGATCAAGCCGCCGTCCGACCCCATCGTCACGTACAGCTCATTCGAAAAGGCACGAATGGAGTAGACGTCTGTCGCGGCACCTATTTTTGGACGGATCATGAAAACTTCCCAAGTGGACGCCGTGGCGCGGCTTGACGAAAGCACGTAATTGCCCGACGAGTCCGCGGTGACGAACTGGCTCGTCGACATCAGTTGCACGGTCCCTCCATTGGGCGCAAAGGCCAAGTTGAACACCGCGGCGGAAGACAGGGCGGCGGACGAAGCGTCGAGATTGGGGTCGCTGGCGGACGAGACGACATAGTTCCCAGAAGGGACTGCTTGGATGGTGAAGTTGCCCAAAGGGTTCGCGGCAGCCGCAGAACAGATGGGTTGGCCAGAAGGATTAGGGCGAGTGGATAAGAAATACATCTGGTTGGTGTACGTGTTGCCAGAGCCCCAGCTCGTGAGCGATGAAGAGAGCTGCGCGGCGGTCTGCGGGTCATACTGTGAGTACGCGAGGTAGATCACGCTCTTCCAGTCGTCGCTGATGGAAGGATCGGCGATTTCGTCTGAGGCGTATTGATAGACGTTTTGTACCCAAGCCGCGTCGTACATGTATTCGTTGACTGGTGTCACGGGTAGGATCTGGATGGCTGCGATCTCGACCTTTTGAGATCCCCAGAATCTGAGGTTGCGACTCATGAGCTGTCTGGAACCTACAATAAGCTAATCGTGAAACTTACAACCAGGCGCCCGACTGCCAATCCTGCACATTGCCGATCGTGACCAGACTGCGTACGTCGGCCTCTGGGTAAGGCTGGTCGCGATCTGTAGAATTGGCTTCGGGGTACATATGCCAGTAAACCTGGGCAGCATGCTGCTCTGATGCGAGAAGCAAACGAGTATAGTTCTCGATGTCTGTATCTCCAATGACCGAGGCCCATAGCATAGCGCCATAGTAGGCATTGACAGCTTCTCCGACAGATTCTTGGTCCCGAGACCCAGCTCCGTTAGCTATTCCGGATGCTAAAAAAGTAGGATAGGATACAATCAAGGCGAATACTGATATTCAAGGCTGACGTACCCCAGGAGTGACCGGCAAAAAAGTCCCTATGCCGGGTGACAGGGAAGTAGGGATCAGTGGGCGTCGGATTGACGATGTCTCGAAGGAACCAATTGATATAGGTCTGGTGTTGGCCAAGCCAATTATTGTCATATCTAGCCCAAGACGGATCAGATCTCAAGCCTGTGATGGCAACCCAACACGTACTTTGCGATGACTGCAGCACCTGTCAAAAAGTAACCGTAGTGGAAATGGTGATCATTGTAGTAGCCATTGCCGAAGTCAACCCCGACATTGTTATAACCAGCAGCGTTGATAATACCGCCCCAGGCCGTCTCATACGCGGGTAAGGTACTTGAGGACGACTCGAACTAGATCATGTTCAGGCTTTAAGGCGTGCTCAGATCTCGGCATATGTGAGGGTTACTCACCCAGTATTCATAGCTAGTCTCCAAATAGTTGAGAACGGTGGGTATGAGATCACTGCGACCAAGGTGGTCGGCGATCAAACTGAAAATTCAACGAGTGAGTAAAGGAATTCGAATTAGAGCAATATGCACTAACGCAAGCCTGGCTTTTGCGGCGATGGAGCCACCCCAGTAATAAAAGTCCCCGGGTACAGGAGCGTCGCCCAGCTGTGCAATTTCATACTCCAGGCCCTGTAAGATGGATGCCGAACAAGAACTATCCGGTGTTCGAGGTGCATTGAAATCAATAGTCGGCAGATCATACTGCAAATTCCATATGTTGCCGAGCGCCGGGTACATGTATCCTTTCGTCGTCAAGTAGTTCAGAGAGTCTGTCGAAGTGAAATTTGGAGACAGCATTTTGATCCTGCAAGGTGCTACAGGCTCAGCATATATTCAATGACTAATAAAAAATAACGTGCCGATGGTGAGGCCAGGTCAACATCAGGAGGTCATTGGGCGATCCAGTGACTGTCCAAGTGAAGCGCAAGATCGCAGTCGGGTCGGTCGAAGAGAACGAGTAGTCCGTCTCGACAGCCGTTGGGTAATTCGCGACATACTGATCGAGGAGGGCCTCATGCGATGTTTGATTGAGCTTCACCATACGCAGCACGCCTGTGAACGGCCCAGACGCTAGGATTGTTCCAGCGCCGTTCGCGTTTGTGGCTGTAAGATTCAGAGACCCGGAAAGCGAAAATATTATGTATGTCCCGATGCTATTGACCACCAGGAATTTTGTCCCAGAGACAGTGGCTGAAGACGAAATCAGCCTATGTGAAGCTCAATAATAAACCTGGTTCAAGATACCTTGGCCATTGTCAGAGACCGACGTCCCTCCAATAGAGGTGATAATTCCTTGCCCACTCGCGAATTTTGGAGTGGCGCTCGCAAATGAAAAAGTCAGGTACGGCGACCCAGGCACCATATAGCTGGTCAGAGTGCTGGATCCCGTGAAATACTGAAGCGTGACCGATTGTGAATCCTGGTGAGCAGGGTTAATATGGCACTAGAAGCCAAGAATAGCTTCAATGAACGCGACTCAACCCATGAAACGGCCTTGTGGTCCTGCGCATTGCCTGAGTGTTCGGAGAAACCCACAGACCAATCGGTCTGAGTAGGTTGCTTGATCGACGTCCCGTCAAACTGGCGAGACGTTGATAATCCGAATTGGATACTACTGTTCGCCAGACTGGATTCATATGGAAAGGGACCTGCACAGACGCTAGACAAACAGGCCACAAATATCGAATACAGAACCTATCGGAAATTCCTTAGCGGATAAGTGGACTTACGCATCGCCTGAGCCAGCGGCATAGCCGGCCCACCAATCATTGGTAGGGAACGGCGCGGTATAACCTTGAAAGAAAGAGTTGGGCGGTTGATCGTTAGCTACAGATCCACCTGCTGGGGCAGGCCTATCCATAGCAATGGGACCGAAGATATTGGCCTTCACGACGTCCATGGGAGCAAGTGCAAGGCAGGCAAAAATGCATGACGCTAGCGAATACATGGCAGAAGTACCTCGAACCTTGGGGCCTGCACCACAGTGAAGTCATGCTGGGGCCTTTTATACTACACTAAACCCGTATGTGTGCAGTGGATTGAGTGAAGGAAGGAAACCTCGGGGATTTTGGCTGGTCATCTTTCCGGCGAATATGGTACGTCGTTAGCGTTAGTGACAGCTCCAGTTGAAATGAAGAGCAAATTCTGGGAGTACAGCGCCTTGAGTTTCAGTACCCATGCGGTTCTCAGGTCACGCTGCGCTAGGCGAGCTATTCATAGATATTTGAGACATCGCAGAGGGCACAGGACTTGAGTCACCGTGCTGCAGCTGGCACAATCACCGCGGTCAATCGCTTGCAACTCCAAACATGTGACGGTTGATTATGTTCAAGAACACCAATGCGTCTTTGCCCGTTGAATACCTAATGACGAGAAGGAGGATAAGAAAAAAGATTCAGTTACAAGAACAACTGAGTCGGCACGTACCACCCGCATCTTGCTTGAACGTCACCATTGCCTTTTAACCTGGACAAACATATCAAACCTCGTGGTTGCGCCAACTTGGGAGATGATAAGATGCTTGCCGCTACATGCATACGGCGCCGATCGATGGTGTACGGATGTGACCGTCGTATGATGGAAGTCAGGGGTAAAGTTCATGAACAGACCTGGTCGTCAAGTGGTATCTCTCCAATGACAAGTCACGTCCAACCTCAAAGGGTCTGTCTCACCTCACCTGAGGGATCTAAGTGGGACGCTATCGGCTTCGCAAACAATAACGTGGTCTCCTCGGCGGAAGCACAGAGTGACAGAATATGCCAACTTCAGATTTGGATTATTGGGTGATGAATCGGCTTTGCAAAAAAGGCAATCGAGCTGAATCTTGCTGAAGTGGAAGCCAAATGAGGAAGAAATTACGAAAGCTACGATGATTTTCTGGAACAGATGCGAAGGGATCGCAATGACAATGTGAACAGCGCATGCTGGTCAGACGAAAAAAATTAATGGACCTGAATCATTTGACACCAATAGAGTTCAAAAAATTTCAACGAAAAAGCCGGCAGAACCATCGACAGTGGCAGGGAAGAGAATTCATGAACACTTGACATTGAATAGCCTATTCCAGGAAGAGTGGTCAAGGTTCTACAAATATAGCGTTAAGAACGAGCGGAAGAAGATAGGATGTGCGTGCTCACACTTGGCAAGGATCGTGAGATAAAGATCACGCTGTTCGTCTACCAGCACATTTGTCGAGCTCAAGTATTCGAGCTCGTGCGGTTCGTGGAATGTTGAGCCGTAGTACGGGTGTCGGCGGAGGATTGCCGAAACAGCTCATTCAATAGCTCTGCTACTTTCCTCTTCGCTTCCTCTTTCTCTTGCTGTGCAGATTTGAACTCTGCATCTCTTCGATTCACGATCTGAGCTTCGTCCGAGAGGAGAAGGAGCAACTTCATTGAATGGATGATAGAAAGGAGCGAGTTTGCCGCCCGGACCTATGCGCACTATTCAGCAAAAGCATGGAAAGCACTCATGAAGCGTTCAGGTGTATGTTCGGAGGCTTTCATACCATAGATTCTGCACGAGACTGGGCCTGGAAAGCTTCTTGTGCTATTCTGAACTTATCCTTGTCTCCAATCTACAATGACTCCCCCTGGTTCAGTACCAGGCGTCCTGGCTCTGAACCCTGTAAATCAATCACTCACCGTAGCCAGATTTACTAGGTCAACCATGCCATCGGCCAGCGTTTCTATCTCAGCATCCACTTTCTTATTCCATTCCTCCTCGATGTTGTCCAAATATTCATCGGAGTTCTGATCGACAAAAGACTGCGATGGGCCTGTACGAGTGCGAAGGTTGGCCGTAGGGAGAGCCGAAAGTCGTGGAACATCTGTCTGAGGAGGGTCTGCCATTTTGAAAACTCAGTCCGTTCAAAAGTACAGGAGCACGGTCAACAGTGAGATTCTGGTGGCATCAGCAAGGCAAACAAATGAGCAGGCTTCAGTTGCCTTGAGCTCACAGCTGGGAGTTGGCAGGGAGAGATCGTGGAAAAACTCCTAGAAAAGGACAAATATTTCAGAAATTGTCACGAGATCTGTGACATAAGCGTGGCAAAATCGTGACATATGGGAGTCAGTTTGTCCTTTTTGTAGAAGTTTTTCCACAAAAACTTTCCGAGAAAACACAATGGTGTGTTTGCCGCAAGTTTGCCGCGCTTGTCACGCAGCAATGTTGCGTTGCGTGACTAAAAGTGACTTGGGTGTGACTTGCCGTTGGCGAGAACGGTGACGAAAGTGTAAGCGGGTTTTGGCTCACTTGAACTGCACTTTGCCCTTCGTTCTTGCTTTACTTCGTTCTGGCTAGGTTCTCGTCCACATGAATAGTCCCTGAAGCCATAGAGCCATTAAGAGTGACCCTAGCTGAATATCTCTAGGATCTGGTGGGCGTGATTCATTACACTGTCGCAACCGCGTATCGGAACTATGTCTTCGGCTTTCCTCCGTTCCCTCTCTGCGCAAAAAACTGTAACATATGGCTTGAACGCGTCTCGTAGACAGGCAGAATCTATGAGGTCTACACACAGACATTTCACCACCATCCTCTCACCTCACCCTGCTCGTCTCCGCCCACGCTACGCCTCATCTGCCGCAGCATTCCGTCATTCCGGTGCTCGTGGTCTGTCATATTCTTCCATCCCCAAGTTCGTCTTGAAGGCATTCAGGGTGCCTATAGCAGGGGCTACTGTTGGTGCTGGGGGATTCACGTATGCAAATTACAAGTTTGAAGGTGAGTGTCACTCCATGAACCCGCTGCTGTCTCATACATAGCTGTTACTGTCTCCAGAATTCAGAAAGAAGTCTGAGGGGTGGATCACCTCCGTTAAGGACACTGCGACGGATGTCTTTGACACGGCATCTGATGGCTTGAAGGCGGTATCCGGCCGCGTCTCGGAAGTTAAGCTGCCGAAATTCGAAACGCCTCAGTTTATCAAAGACCTCAAAGACCTCTTCGCGGCGAAGGGGGATGAGGGTGAGGGTGAGGGCGGGTCTGATCACAAGCAGGATGGGTCATCAAAGAGCGAACGGCCAGACGGTGAGAACGCCGCAATAGCTGCACTCGTAGCAGCTACGATGTCTTCTCCCTCGGACTCGAAGGTCACGATTGAGGATACGGACAATTTCGCTTCGGATTCGCGGCAAAACGGACTCATGCACTTGACGAAGAAGTTGATTGAAATCCGGAGCATGCTTCTGAGCATTGACCAAAGCGATGCCCTCAAGCTCCCAAGTATCGTGGTCATCGGCAGTCAGAGTTCAGGCAAGAGCTCGGTGCTGGAAGCTATCGTTGGACATGAATTCCTCCCCAAGTGCGCCCATCTTTCTCTTTTATCTGATTTTCACTGACGCCCCGCAGGGGCAACAATATGGTTACTCGTCGGCCCATCGAACTCACGCTAATCCATACTCCCGCAACAAATGGCTCACCGCCAGCAGAGTACGGCGAATTCCCTGGGCTCGGTCTGGGAAAGATTGCGGATTTCTCGCATATCCAGCAAACGCTTACTGACTTGAACATGGCTGTCCCCACCACCGATGCTGTCTCCAATGATCCGATTGACCTTCGCATCTACAGCCCCAACGTCCCCGACCTGACTCTCATCGACTTGCCTGGCTACGTCCAGATCTCGTCCTTGGACCAGCCAGAATCGCTGAAGGAAAAGATTGCCGTGCTCTGCGAGAAATACATCCGAGAACCGAACATCATCCTCGCCGTCTGCGCCGCTGACGTTGATCTCGCCAATTCTCCGGCTCTCCGAGCCAGTAGGAAGGTCGACCCTCTCGGCCTGCGCACGATCGGCGTCGTTACCAAGATGGATTTGGTCGCCCCTGACCAGGGCGCTACAATCTTGTCTGGAAACCGTTATCCGCTGCACCTGGGTTACGTCGGCGTGGTGTGCAAGCCATCCGGGAAGCAGGGGCGCCGCGAAACCACGGATGCCGTCGCTCGACGCGGGGATGACTACTTCCGGGTGCACAAGGAGCAGTTCTACAGCTCGGCGTCACTGATGGTGGGAACGGACACCCTGCGCAAGCGCTTGATGGACGTCCTCGAGTCTTCCATGGCATCCTCTCTTCATGGAATCACGAACGCGGTACAGCTCGAGCTCGAAGAAGCGCAGTACCAATTCAAAGTGCAGTACAACGACAGGCGGATCTCGCCCGAGTCGTATGTCGCCGAGACCTTCGACGCACTCAAGGCGCGCTTCAAGGACTTCACGACACAATTCCGCAAGCCCGCGGTGCGCGAAAAACTCAAGGCGATGCTGGACGAGCGTGTGATGGACGTGCTGGAGCAATTGTATTGGAGCGACAAGCGCGTTGGCGAGTTCACCGCGATCGGCGCGGACACCAAGATCAGGCCGGAAGAGGTCGAACCATACTGGAGGTACAAACTTGAGGCGGCCTCGTCGCTGCTGACGAAATCGGGCGTTGGGCGTGACGCGACGCTGTTAGTCGCTGACGGGTTGCGCGCGCTCATCGACAGCATCGCGTCGGGCGAGCCATTCACGTATCACCCCGGCACGGCAGAGCGGCTGGTTCAGTTTGCGCACATGATCCTGCGCGATCGGATCCCGCTCACGGCCGATCAGGTTGAGAACTGCATCAAGCCATATAAGTATGAAATTGAAGTGGACGAGAGAGAGTGGGAGAGCGGGAGGAAGGAGGCAGTGGGGTTGTTTGAGAGGGAGATGGTGATGTGCGAGGATAAGTTGAAGGAGCTGAGGAAGCGAGTGGGCGGAAGTAGACGGTTGAGTAACCTGATGGGGTATGTAAGGGAGCTACAGGAGAAGGAGCTGGAAAAGAAGAAGAAGAGGCTATCGTTGATAGCCGCAGGTGAAGAAGAGGACGTCGTCCCGACTGAGGAGGAGTCATATAAGTATCCTCCAGGGCAAATTCTTGATGGTGAGCGCAATCTGTGATATGGTCACACAGAAAAATTTCCTGACGCATCGTATGTCCAACAGCACGACACGCTGCACTGTATACTGACCGGTTGAGCATCCTCAAACTGCGTCTCGCCGCGCTCAAATCCAAGCGGTGTCGCGGTGGTCCGGACAACGATCTTCTCTGCCCAGAAGCATTCCTTAGCGTCGTCGCAGACAAGCTGGCGTATACATCAGCGATGTTCATCAATATTGAGCTACTCGACCAATTCTTCTACCAATTCCCTCGGGAGATCGATTCTAGGTTGCTGTATAATCTGGATCGGTCAGAGATCATCGAGTTTGCACGAGAGAATCCGGTGGTGAGGCGACATCTGGATCTGCAGGAGCGAAAGGATAAGCTGGAGGAGGTACGCTGCGTTGTTTGTCTAATATATGTATCGAACCTCGTTACCGATGTTGCTGTGATAGGTTATGAAACAGCTGAACAGCCTCTCAACACTCCGCACAGACGTGCAGCCCACACCTCGCAGAGCAAGAGGATTGTTCGGCGGCATGTTCTGATGTGCGCCCATTTCGGTCTCTGACCTTCCTTCATCTTACAGTCTATGTAGTTTACCTCAATGTTTGGGTGGATCGGCTCGCACTTGTATATATGCTTCTTATATTCCCCGCTCTGCTACGCTCGTTTTCCGATAATATGGCATAACACTTCCGAGTTCGCGTTCGAGAATAACCATGCTTGATAGAGAAAGTGGACAAAGCCACGTACGAAATAACACAGATAGCCTAATATGCGGAATCTACGGGTAAGGGGTAAAGTGTGTTTCGCGAAAACGAGACTTTGTTCGTTCCGATTTCAAGAGAGGGTGAGGGCTTGGCTGAGGGCGGGGGCCGTAATTTGAGTCTACAGGGGAGGGTAAAGTGTACAGACAGAGTATCTACAGCTTTACAGCTTCGTCTTCGTCTTTGCGACCTGAAAATGCAACGGACACGTCAGCACGATACCACCGGACCACAACAAACACGACGTTACCTTGAGCAGGCCATCAAGCTTGGTAGCGAGCATCATGTTGCCCTTTGTCTTGAGCTTGCCGGTGAGGAACGCCTTCTGGCCATCGAGCTTACCCTCGGCGAGCCCTGCGAAAGTGTCGTCGGAGAGGATAAGCGCGACGTCGGGTTTGGGCTTGGCGTCGCCCTTGTATACTGTGCCCGTCTTCTTCATGTCGATTGTCCACACACCCTCGACGTCTGCCTCGTTCTTGATGCGCAGCTCGAAGATGCCGTTCGTCTGTCCATGCTTGAGCGATGTGATGGAGGGGAAGGGGGGAGACACGTACCTTTTTTNTATGAGCGCCTTCTTCTCCTCGTCCGAGTAGTTTTCGAATACTTGTGAGAGGGTAGCCAGAATTTCTGAGGCCTGTGTGGGTACTCCCGCGTCAGCCTCGCTCCGTCGTATCAGCATGAACAAGTGCGCGACACCTTGAAACCGTCGACTTTAATATCAGACATGGCGAACGAATGGAAAGACTGTGAGGACGTGAAATTGGATGGTCGACGAGCTCAAAGGTCGGGGAAGAAGGTGTTCGGGCGCTGTGTACTCCCAACTGCTGAGAGACAGCAGATGAAATAGGCAAGCTCTGGTGGCTCTTTCATGTGATATTTATATCGCGCTGCACAAGATTGCGTCTGATTGCGTCCGAGCAAGAGATATCATCACAAAGTGCTAACTATAACCATGTCGTGCGACCATGCCGAGCAGGTCATCTGGGGATATATAACGCCCATCATGTGTCCCATTGCTGGATGATTTCATTGGGGATGGGGAGTTGATCTCTCAGCGGCAACTAATGATATTGAATGGAATTTGAGCTCTGCGCTTGGCGCCACAACTGTTCTGCAAGTCCTTTTCGCTACGAAATGACATCAAAAACTGTCAGATGGACAGAAATTGCATAGAAAGCAGCTCCAATCCGATGGAATATATGATTGAACCTCCATCGACGGCCAGATACGTCTTCAGGTGGTACTGTATCCCAAGAACATTCTATTTCGAGATTGATGGAAGTACCGATGAAAAGCTAGCCGCTGGAACAACAACGTTCAATCGGGGAATCTTGAATGCATGCCTTACCAACGGACAGAGTCTACTGAGGTCCACTGTCGTAAAAACAACTCATTCAAGCTCATCACGGACGCGCGGGGACGTAGATGAAAAACCACGGACTGATTTTTCATCAATATGCACAAGAATGACGGTAAGAAAATGACATCCGTCACAGAGCAGCCATAATAACACATTCGGACCTCGGGTGGATCGGTCTTTCTCTTGTTCTATCAACGGTGGTGCGGCGCATTTGAAGCCGAGCGCCCTCGGGCTCGGGCTCCGAGCATGTACGACGATCCCTCGAAGGAGAAAGGCAGGCGCGGAGGGAGAGAAAATCATCTGAAACAAGATGCAAGATCAGGGACGTGGTCCAAGTAATAATAACTCACCGAGGTAGTACCGAGAGGAGAGCATAAGAAACAGTTTGAGAGAAGGAACAATTACAATTGTGGTCGTGAAAAAAATTGAGGGAGAAGGTTATGTAGAGAAGGGCCGTGGTAAATCGACGGATCAATGTGGTAAGTTCGCCTCCCAACTGGGGGACCAACGGCATAAGTAGAAGGGACGGTGATGAGCTCCCATCAAGTTCAAGCCGAGTCCAAGCAAGATTCGTCACCTGGATCAAAACTGTGAAACTTTGTCTGACTCAACCTTGGTAGATGTCAGAGAATAACTCATGCTTATTGTGTGCTGATGTACCTGGTAGGCAAACCTAGGGCTTAGCAGTGCAGACCCAGACATCAAAGGATCTAGGAAGCGAGGTGTGCGGATATCGTCAGTCAAAGTACTTGAAGTTGTAAGACACCGCTCGCCGAAGACTGCGGGAGCAGCCCACATAGCTGCGCGTCGGTGGGAAGGTCTGCCTCTGTATAAAGTTAGCCAAAAACTTAACTTGCATAGCACATCTACACTGCGCACAGACAGATGCGCACAAATCCAAAGGATACGATTCCATACTGCGGCACCTGCGGATTTGCTACAGAATCCTTCTATTCACCAGAGAAAGTCGGTCAGGTGAGCTCTCGCCCTCTCTCGCCTCGTCGCCGCAATCTCGACCCCACCGTCGCGGGCTCTGCATGCCTTTACGGGCAATCTGCAGAGGGCTGAACATTGGGTGTGATGCTTGGAACGTGTGCGAGGGTGCAACTAGCGTTCGGTATTCGAACTGTCCCAACGTGCGCGCCACCGAGCAAGGACCATAGGAGGAAGGCGAGACGCGCTGTGATTGGCTGGTCGCTCTCTTGGCCACCGGGCCCCAGCTGTCTCCTCTCCGACTTGAGCCTGGCTGCTATCTCAAGGACTCAACACACCGTCGTCCTCCGCCTTCAAATACGCCGTCTATCTACTTCCCCCTCATTTACCATCCCCACCGGCGATAATTCCGCTCCATATAGCGCACACAGACCATGAAGTACATCGAAGTACCCGAGCTATCTCGCCTCGCCCAAGCGCTATCTCACGAGGGCCCCGAATGCTCAGTTCACACCCGCATAGAGGCCTACAGCTGTAAGAACATCAAACGCGACAAGAAACTCTTCAAATCGCTCGAACATGCATACAACGACGAGGTCTCCAACTCCCCCCCGCTCCCCTCGTTCATCACCCTCGATCGCGAGGCCGAGATGACCCCCTTCGGACCCATCGACAAGCACGCGTCGCGCAAGACGCTCTATCTCCTCATCGCGACCCTCAACATCGCCTTCCCCGACTATGAGTTCTCAGACGTGAAGCCAGCGCAGTTCAACAAGGAAGAGAGCGGAGCCAGTGTCCTCAACGCCCTCAGCACCACCCTTTCGTCCCCTCAGCGCGCAGGCATGCGTGCACCTCGCACATACTCGTCGTATCCCCCAACTTCAAACGATTTCTTCCCCTCTTCCCTCCCAACTTCCTCGTCCCCACCGCAGTCCCTCCCAAGCCCCTATGCACCATCCAAGATCGTCGCTGGCACACACCCGACTCTCTACCGCATCCTCGACGAAGTCATTGGGCTCGCCGATTGCGAAGTCTTCTCCTACGTCCCCGATATCGAGTCTGATCCCCACGCAGATGACTACTCCGATGAGGAAGACGACATCGCGAGCGTCGGCGACTCTGACACGTCTTCGGACGAGCCAGAGGAAACGTTTGCGTTCGACGATTATGACGTCGATGAAGCCGCTCGCCGCCACCCCTCGCCTGGAGGACGCACGTATGGGTCGAGCGAGGACGACATGTTCGCGCACATGCATGGGAGGAGGCAGGGCGCTTTGTTGTGGAGCTCGCACTGGTTCTTTTTGAACAGGAAGCTGAAGCGCATATTGTTCATTTCGGTGTGGGCCAGGACGAAGGGAGTGATGCAATGGAGGGATGAGATGATGGGGGAAGCTTCGGAAGTTCCAACAATTTCTGGCGAGCGATTTTTGGGATGGGAGGGCGGTGTCGGTGCGGGTGCGAGGGCAATGGGACTTCGTGCCTCTGCCTCTGTTTGATTCTTAAGCCATGGTCGGTCAGTGCACACTTCGCCGGTATGAAATGTCGCGAACTCACCTCACTCCAGCCGCAACATTCTCATCTTGAACTCATTTCATCCAATTTATGTCCCTCCTGCTCGCTTGGATACGCATATTGCTTCATATTGCTGTTATTTTGCTCCTGTGCTTGGATATATTTGTAAATATAGGCATGATACCTGCTATCACTTCCGTCTGCTCACCTTATCCCTTGTGATAGTCACGTATCACTCTTCCCCTTTCCTTCTCATTTACCTGCTTTATTTCTTGAGTGGCTGCCTAGTGACATGCATCCTCGCCTCTTGCCTTGTACTTCTTGCCTGATGCATTGATATGGACTTGATGGGATGCGCGAGAGATGCGACCGGAAAGCTGGAAAGGTAAGGTACAGAGAGATGGGGAAGGGGGGGGGAGAGGGGGGTGATGGTCAAGATGTAAGAACAGCCGACGAAGGTTACGGGAATGAGCCAAATCATCCCCGAAGCGGAACAAGCACAGAATAGGGATGCTCGGAAGATAGGCGTATACGCATTGGTGACACTGCGCAGATCGCAAGAGGGTTGTCAGCCTTTTTTGCACGAGTTGTATCAAACATGAGGACTCCAAGTACTTGCCTGCTCCTCATCCGGATTTCGAGTCATCCCCAAATCGCCTGGACGTCAAAGGCCAGGCGCATTAATCGAATGAAATTAAAATTCGAAACACAGGCTGAGGTGACAGGGCAGATAAAGGACATCATGTTGGTCAGGAAGCAGTTGAGAGGTAAGGAGACAAGAGTCGAAAAAATATATATCCCGTGATGGCTAATTGACTAGGATCCTCGAGTCATTTGTCCCGGCCTCGGAGTGAAGCGCCCCACACACGCGAGTGAGAGATCCGACCGTATCCTGTGGAGTACAAACAGCATGGAACGCTCGTCTGAGACGAGACTAGAAAAGATGTGGCACAGAAACGACTTTGTTCGAGAGAGCAAAGAAAAGTCACTTTTTTTGGCGGATCGATTCGCATCTGGAGAAAAATGGGATCTATCTCCGGAGCAACGTGATGGAAAAGCTTGGTCATGTGATCGTGGTCCTTAGGTAACAAGTACAGCCTGTTTCTGGTCTTCGTTTCGTAGCTTTCTCGCTCTTTCTCGTTTACGAGCTTCAGCGCGTTGCGTAGGCGCTGCGCAACTCGGTGAGGAGCTCTTCAGCCTGCTCGTACTTAGCTGACGAAGATAGCCTCGTATTGGGTCTTCAGATTGTTGTATATGGTGCAGTCCACGGCGAGATCGGCCGTTACCAGCGAGAGACGAATCAATAGAAATGTGATTGCCCCTTCTCCTGGTTTTCGGGCGCAACGGCAACATAATTCAAGTCTAGACATAGGTCAAGCTAGATTATAAGGTCCGTGATTTATTGGTGAGGAGTTGCATGAGAGTTGATGGAACACATTGCGACGACGAGTTCGTACGGTCCTGTAATTTTTGACAAATAAATGTTTACTGTAGCGGAAAGATGTGTTTGAAATTGAGTGACCTGCCGCGATGAGGTTCTAAACGACATGGCATGGTAAATACCCAAGAGTAGCTAGGTGATTCACCGTGCTTAGGACGCCGCTCACTGGCATGTTGACTTGAGCGAATTTCACCAGATTTCACCTGGTGTCATTTCCGGTAATGGGTAGACACGAGGAATGCAAGAGTAAATAGATGCGACTTTGGTCGATTTCATGCGGAGAAGAACTTGAAGATGATAATGAGGGATCCTCTCATAATTTCTACGGCAAGTCCGAAGATGCCATGGTAGTTCACCGTTAGTAGTAAATCTATTACATAATATGTAAGCCTTTCGCGAAGTCGTAGACTTGTCGGAGAATGAATCAGAAGCCAACTTTTTCCTCCGTTTGCGATATCGATAGTCCTGCACATACACATGTATTTGCCCGTGCTCGGATCAGCAGGCCTGAACCTGCCTGATAGTAGAGTCCATTCTCTGCAAAGTAATCAGGGCTCTGCCAGCTCAGGCTACCCAGACTAGAATTGGTCCCGACTTGCGCATCAGAAGCATCTGCATTCCACTGTACGCTTCCAACTATGTTTTGCGCGACTCACCTTATGCCAAAGTAGGCGATAATCAGTCGGTCTGATCCGCCTGTCTTGTCATCCTCTTGGTTTCTGCCTTGACTATGGATATAGTTCACTAGCCCAAGACAGACTCGAGAGATACGGAGGAAACGCGCGACGTCAGATCGTTGAATACTGTTGAATCGGGAACGACCTCTGCCAGTGGCCCTCTATCACTCGTTGCCTACTTGGGTAGACCTTATCATGTAGCAGAGCTTCATTCAGTTACAAAGCCACATGCAACGCCTAGCCATATGCTTCGATCCTCGTTGCCCTCCGTATCCGATGACCTCAGTCTCCGGGCTTCTCTCTTCGTCGCACTCTCGTATCTTGCAGCCGGCGTGCAGCAGACTAACATGGTAGGTATTTCGAGCCCTTTGACGGTGTTTTCCGCGGTCTTTCGTATNTCTCTTGAGCTGAGAATTCCATTCTGGAATTTGGAACCTTGTTGACGACCACACGGTTACCATCGAAGATAATGCTCGCCCCGCCCTGGTCGTCTAAATATTGCATCCAGGCGCGTCTGCCCGATGCACATACTGATCCACTTCGGTCGTGTGCTCGTCCTTNTATAGACGAAGCATCCCTGTATGTCGTGCTCTACCAACTCTCCATGCGTGTCACCGACCCGCTTCTCTCTGATCCAGCGGTGCCGGAACTTGTACTCGATGACATTTCAGTACATAAATGACTTCACTAGGCTCGAAGGACTTCAGCTCGCTTCCCCTCCTTCTCTACGAAGATGCTTGTTCAGCTGACTGCGGTCCTTNCTCTCGCGGCTTTCGTGCCTCTGTCTCTCTCTTTTGATAACACTCGCAACGACAACCTTGCAGTGTAAGTTCCTGAACCATATTNCGCCTTCTTTTATCTGACATGATTNTAGGTANTGGGGACAGAANTCTTATGGTGCTACTCANACTAGTGACACNGCNAATTGGCAACAGAACCTTGCGTTCTATTGCCAGGTAANTCACCNGATTTTCGNTNGATATTNGGNNTGACACTCATGATTACATCTGATCTTGGCTNATTAGGATAACAGCATTGATGCCTTTCCGATNGCGTTTTTGAACGTGGCATTCAGCACTGGCAACCTGCCCTCCATAGATCTCGCCAACGTGAGTTGCAACTTTGNGCGCNCGCGTTTCATCCCANATAGCATCTGATCATGTGCACGAAAAAATCAGACCTGTAACGTCAATGACGACGCAGTTTTCTCCGGCACTAATCTTCCAGACTGCTCTTTCCTTGCCTCGGATATCCAGACGTGTCAGTCGAAGGGCAAGATCGTCACNATTAGTATCGGTGGTGCGACTGGAGCCGTCAGTTTCACTTCAACCAGTCAGGCCCAGGGTTTCGCCGACACCATCTGGAACTTGTTCCTTGGTGGTTCCAACTCGACAAGACCTTTCGGGAGCGCGGTCCTCGATGGGTTCGTAATTGATGTCCATGGTCTCACAGCTGTCATCTGATTTCTACACATTTTTAGGGTAGATCTGGACCTCGAAGGAGGGTCTTCTTCTTTCTGGCCTGATTTCATCAACCNGATTCGGTCGCACGCNAGTGGGGCAAGCAAACAGTATGTTTTTTCGAGCATGCGTGAGCTAATATCAGAACAGAATTGATCGGATCCCACAGGTACTATATCACTGGCGCGCCGCAATGCCCATACCCCGATGCTTACATGGGCTCNATCATCAATGCAGTAGGCTTTGACGCTGTTTATGTCCAATTCTGTGAGTTTCCCTCCTCTATTTTATTCGGGCTNCTNACCACGTCNAATATTAGACAACAACTACTGTGGCCTTCAAAACTATGCCAACACGAACGTGAGTGAATCGTCATTTCGNTTGAGAAATGNGCANCGTTGACGCTCATTTATCAGGACTGGAANTTTGGTCAATGGTAATNTCCCTNCCATGTGCTCACCTGNACNCTTCTNANTCTGNANATNAGGGACACATGGGCCAAGACGGTNTCACCCAACCCCAATGTCAAAATCTACATTGGCGCTCCNGCCGCGAGCACGGCAGCAGGNTCTGGATATGTCGATGTCAACACTCTCGGCTCGATCGCGGTAGCAACTCGGAANCAGTACTCATCTTTCGGTGGCGTGATGCTGTGGGATGCTTCGCAAGCATACGGTGCGTNCTTTCGCAATTACATCCTGAAGTCTTGCTNATNNAANNAANTTGNAAGCCAATAATCGCTTCGACGCTGCGATCAAGNGTACGCTTNCCAACGGAGGGAGCTCTGGCAC